>JACVVK020000171.1:967500-1224955 GCA_018292915.2 Batillaria attramentaria
GCCGTAACTCCCGTCTCTGAAATATATACTTGCGTGTTCACAAACAGCCGAATGCCGCCGGTGTCGAAACCGTCGGTGCGTGGATCAGTTGTGTTGATAACGCCAGGTGCATTCAAAAACCTCCAAAGGTAGATTTAGTTCTCGGCTGGCAGGTGCGGCCTGCCACAAGACAACCACCGAGGTTGCGGGACTCCAACCAGTGTGTTCTTCCCTGTCTGAGCGTCAGACTGAACCGGAACGCAGCTAAAGTGGAAGAGGGGACAGTTGGGATAGGCGCGGCACGGGGTGCAGTCAAAAATGGATGCGAGTGTTTCCAGTGCTGCTCTGCTTCAAAAGTGTCAATGATGACTGCTCTCAGTTAAAGCCTTATGTTTGAAATGTGTAGGCTGGCGCACGTCTTTGAATACAGTCGAACCCGCTTATAACGAATCCGCCACGGGGAAAAAATGTGTTCGTTATAAGCGAATTTTGTTACAGTCAAACCTGTGTAAGGCGGTCACCCAAGGGACTGGACCAAACTGACCGCCTTAGACAGGTGGCCGGGTTGTCCAGGAAGGCATGTCAACAGCTAGCATGTCACCCAATGAATACTCTAGCGGTGCACGTGTTACGAGCTGACAACAGGGCTCGCCTAAAGCTCTCTATACGCTTGAAAATACGTGTTTGGGGTCCTTTTTATTTTTTTTATTGCACACCGTTTGATTTCAAACAAACAGATCAGCAGGTGATCGACTGACGATGCAACAAAGCAACAACAAGCTTCCTGCTGAGAGCGGATTCACGCACATTAACACGTCGTCGTCTCAATCGGAAGCAATAGAAATGACAAACACACAGTGGCGATACTACGTCACAACATGGCGGAAAATATCGTTGAGGTGGGAGCAAAAATACCGATAGTTGGTCCCAAAGTGGACAAATTACTCCACGAAAGGGACACGGTTGTGACTTTGAATGAATGAGCGTTCGTTTCGAAGAAACTCATGAGTACTATGAACCAAACGGCGTGTGCATATCGCCTACAGTCGCCACAAACTCGACCGGAAACGGCCGTTGCTCAGTGCAGAATTTGAAAATGACGACACAAATCCATGCTAAACGCCTCAGCTAGCCAACAGCGAACCTAAACTTCTATTGCAGACGAGAACCTGTGTCCGTTACTTACTAATCAAGCCGCACTGGCATGCCTGTGAAGGCTTGTTTTGACTGGGGCTTCCTTTCTTTCCCTGCCCTCGGCACACTATGAGGTGCTGACTGGCTGTGTGGACAGTTAGTGTGGGAGGTGGCGATTTTGTGAGCACAGCGTGTGCACTGAACGATCCACAAAACAAGTACATATCGAAGAAAGGACATTTTTTACACATCAGTAAGCTGTCCAGATTCGGTATTTAAGTTTTGAATTGGGTTGTACAACTATTTGCTGTATATTTAAGTAAACACTTACCAACCACCCGAATTCTCGATCCTCACTAGGCTGATATTATCTCTGCTTCCAGCATGACAAAATGACTGCATGTCCTGAAAACGCATGCACAGTTTAATTTGGGAGCAGATTATTTATTTAGAACTAAATTACTCCCCTCCACACACAAAACTTCCATTAGTATGACAAGTGCTCTACGGAGTTAAACTTTTAGTCAGTTCTCTGTTTCTCATTGGAATGAAGTCTTTCTAAGACACGTGGGCGCCGAAATGTTCACAAAGTAGTGTTGTAGACCTCAAACCCCCCCCCCCCCCCCCCCCCCAAAAAAAAAAAAAAAAAAAGCAAGCCAAAAATCCACAGTGACTGATGAAAATGTCACACATGATTTACGAACACATACTGAAAGTAACCAGCTAATGCCCTTTCTGAACACAAAACTTTATTTTTCAAAGCCTTCTGTTTTTGAAACTATGTGCAATGCAATCATCTTACTTACTTACTTACTTAGGCCCTTGGCTCCACGTGGAGCATAGGCCATCGACAACCCTTCGCCATCGCACTCTGTTCTGGGCTAGTCTTGCCACTCCAGTCCAGTTGGTCCCCTGCTTACATAGCTCTGCCTCAGTGTCCCGCCTCCAGCTGTTGCGAGGCCGGCCTCTCTTCCTTTTCCCCTGCGGGTTCCATGTCAGGGCTTGGCGTGTGGTGCTGGATGCTGGTTTCCTGAGGGTGTGTCCAATCCAGCCCCACTTCCTCCGCAGGATCTGCTTGGCCACTGGTTCCTGCCCCGCTCGCTCCCACAGCTCTTCATTCCGGATCTTCTCTGGCCATCGGATGTTGAAGATGCGCCTCAGACAGGTGTTGAGAAATGTCTGGATCTTCTGCTGCATCGTCTTCGTTGTCCTCCATGTTTCGCATCCGTAGAGCAGAACTGACTTCACGTTGGAGTTGAAGATGCGAAGTTTGGTTCTTATGCTGACAACTTTGGATGCCCAGACGTTCTTCAGCATGACCATTGCTGCCCTTGCCTTGCCGATTCTGGCTGTGACGTCTCGGTCTGTGCCTCCCTGTCCATCAACCACACTCCCCAGGTAGACAAAAGACTCCACCTCCCTGATGGGCTCTCCACCGACTGTGACTGGTGTGTTGGCAGTGGTGTTGATCTTCATCAGCTCGGTTTTCTTCCTGTTGATCTTGAGCCCTGTTCCGGCTGATGTGGCTTCCAGGCACGTAGTCTTGTCCTGCATCTGGCTGTGGCTGTGAGACAGGAGCGCCAGGTCGTCCGCAAAGTCGAGGTCATCCAGCTGCGTCCAGAGTGTCCACTGTATCCCGTTTTTCCTGCCTGCTGTAGTGGTCTTCATGATCCAGTCGATGACCAGGAGGAAGAGAAACGGGGACAACAGGCATCCCTGGCGGACTCCGGTCTTCACCTCGAAGCTTTCTGACAACTGGCCGGCATGGGCAATCCTGCAGCTCATGTCTTGGTAGGTGCACTGGATCAGGGAGATGATCTTCCCGGGAACTCCATAGTGCCTTAGCAGCTTCCACAGCGCCTCTCTGTCTACACTGTCGAAGGCCTTCTCATAGTCTATGAAGTTGATGTAGAGGGGGGAGTTCCACTCCAGTGACTGCTCCACAATGATGCGTAGGCTGGCAATCTGGTCAGCGCAGGACCTGTTCCTGCGAAAGCCTGCCTGCTGGTCTCGGAGCATGGGGTCGACTGCCTCTCTCATCCTCTCCAGTAGAATTCTGTTGAGAACCTTGCCTGGCACTGACAGGAGCATGATCCCTCGGTAGTTGCTGCAGTCCCTGAGGTCCCCTTTCTTTGGCAGCTTGATGACGATCCCTTCTTTCCACTGGGCTGGCACCTCTTCCTTCTCCCAGATCTTGCTGAACAGGCTGTGCAGCATGTTGACGGCTGTCTCTGTGTCTGCTTTAATGGCTTCTGCTGGTATCTCGTCCGGCCCTGCAGCTTTCCCATTTCTCAGTGTCATGATGGCTTTCCTGATCTCCGCCTTAGAGGGCTTGTCACAGTTGATGGGTAGTTCTGTCTCAGCTGGTGGGATGTCTGGTGGTGTTTCAGGGATGGGGCGATTTAACAGCTCCCTGAAGTGTTCTGCCCATCGCTTCAGCTGTTCCTCAGTTGTTGTCAGTGGGTGCCCGTTCTTGTCCTTCACTGGTTTGTCTGTCTGCTGAAATTTGCCCATGAGCTTCTTGGTCACCTGGTACAGGTCTTTTAGATTCCCTTGTCGGGCTGCTTCCTCTGCTTGACTGGCCAGGTTGTCGATGTAGTCCCTCTTGTCCTTCCTGGTGCTCCTCTTCACTTCTCTGTCAGCTGCTGTGTATTCCTCTTGTGCCTTTGCCTTAGCTCTTCTTGTTCGGCTCGTGTTCAGTGCAGTTTTCTTCTCTTTCCTAACTTCCAGCTTCTGGATGGTATCAGCAGAGATCCATTCCTTATGTTGGGTCTTTCTCTTGCCAAGGACCTCTTCGCATGTGTCGTGCCAGAGTTTCTTGCTGTGTTCCCACTGTGTCTCGATGTCCATTTCACTGTCTTCTATCAGGTCTTGCAGTGGCTGGAACCTGTTGGAAAGGCTGATCCGGAATGCTGCTTGTGTGTCTGTGTTCCTGAGAAGTCCAACGTTGTACCTGGTCCATGTGCTGTTGGCGTTGGTGTGCCTCTTGAGCCGAAGTCTCAATGCTGTTGCAAGAAGGTGGTGGTCTGATGATACATCGGCACCCCTCATCACGCGCACATCCCGCCACGATCTCCTGAACTTCCGGCTGATGCAGATGTGATCAATCTGGTTCTCCGTGACATGGTCCGGCGATCTCCATGTGGCCTTGTGGATGCGCTTGTGTGGGAAGATGCTGCCTCCTATCACTAGCTGCTTCAGGGCACAAAAGTCTGCAAAGCGCTCGCCATTTTCGTTCATCTGTCCCAGTCCGTGTGTTCCCATGGTGTCCTCATAGCCTGTGTTGTCTGATCCAATCTTGGCGTTGAAGTCTCCCATCAGTATGGTCATGTCCTTGGCTCCTCCTCTATCTATCACTGTCTGCAGTTGTTGGTAGAAGTCATCTTTTTTCTCCTCTTCCGCATCATTGGTGGGAGCGTAGCACTGGATGATGTTCAGCTTGATGTCTTTTTTCTTGGTGATGAATTTGGCTGTGATGATGCGGGAGTTGACAGGTTCCCAGCCGATGAGTGCCCGCTGTGCCTCCGGTGCCAGCATCAGGGCCACGCCCTCAGTGTGGGGGGCTCCATCCTCTGTGTGTCCAGAGTACAGCAATTGCTCTCCCGATGAAAATCTCAGCTGTCCTGTCTGTAGCCACCTTGTCTCACTCAGTCCCAGTACTCCTATCTTGTAGTTCTTCATCTCTCTTGCTACTTGTATGGTCCTTCCTACTTCATACATTGTCCTGATGTTCCATGTGGCTACTCTCGTTGTTGTCCTGGGTGTTAGAAGGGGGGTCGGCCTTGCAGCTTCCTTTCGGCTTTCACTGCAATGCGTCATAGGTCTCCGGGATGGAGACCCTTCCTCGCCCAGGTGAATGTCTCGGTTTGTTGCTGTCGATGCTTCAGTAACTTAGTGTTTTTTACAGGTAGGGCTGTTAACCCTACGCAAACCCGTTTAGCCTCTTGGAGAGGTGGTCCACATTCGTCTGACCTCTACCCTTCGACCTGTCCAGCTTGGGTGACCCTGCCAGGAGCATGTGCTCCTGCTGGCATAGTTCTCTGGGTCATTGAGGTACACAAGCCACTACCCCACGACAAGGGTTGGACCATGTAGGGAATGCAATCATAACAGTACAAAAAACTTCATCATGATGAATTGAAAGTAAGAACCACAAGCGTTTATCCTACCAAAAAGGGAACTAAATCATTTTTTGGCTCACTTGTGTAACAAAGTGAGTCTATGTAATAACCCTCCGTTGTCTGTCTGTGTGGTGTGTGTGTGTGTCCGCAGTAAACCTTAACATTGGCCCTTTTCTCTGAATCTACAAATAGCAGAGACACCAAAATTGGCATGCTGATAGAAAGCCATAAGACCTTTCAAAATATACCATAATGATTGACCTTGACCCACGGAAAGCTATTTGGAAATTTTTCTTTGGCATCTTCTCATAATCTAAAAAGCCAGAGACATCAAACTTTGCATGATATAGACATTGACAATACCTTTACTGACATACTTGTATTCAGTGACTTTGAGTCAAGGTCAAGGCCATGCAAGCTGTTTTGCGGAAAACCTTTCAAAACCTTAACATTGGCATTTTCTCAGAAACAATGAATAGCAGAGGCACCAAACTCGGCACGCTGATAGAGAACCATAAGACCATATCACAAAAGCTGTCAGTTTGGAAATTTTACATTGGCGTTTTCTCAGAATCTAGAAAAGCAAGAGACATCAAACTGCATGATGCCAGCACCTTTACTGACACACCTATATTCAGTGACTTTGAGTCAAGCTCAAGGCCATACAAGCAGTTTTGCGGAAAACCTTCCAAAACCTTAACATTGGCATTCTCTCAGAAACAATAAACAGCAGAAGCACCAAACCTGGCTTGCTGATAAACAGCAGTAAGACCTTTCAAAAAAATACCATTTTAATGACCTTGAATGAAGTTCAAGGTCATCAAAGCTGTCTCATGGGAAATTTAAAATTGACATTTTCTCAGAATGTAGGGGTACCAGAGGCATCAAACTTTGCATGATGATAGACATTGACAAAACCTGTACTGGCTTACTTGTATTCAATTTCCTTGAGTCAAGGTCAAGGCCATTCAACATATTTTGCGGAGACTTTAACGTTAACATTTTGTTGGAAACAACAAACAGCAGAGGCACCAAACAAGGCACAATGATAGACAGCAACGAGACCTATGCAGATATACCCATTTGAATGACCTTGACTCAAGGTCAAGGTCATTACAGCTGTCTGTTTTGAAATTTTTTACATTACCATTGTGTGGGAGCCGGGATAGCCGAATGGTAGAGCGTTGGACTTTCAATGCCTCAGGTCGTGAGTTCGAATCCTGGCTGGGGCCAAATATTGTGCTGGCTTTTTTCTCGTTGCCCCGTCTTTGATATCACCCTTACCTGGTGGAAAAAGACGTTAAACTCCTAAACACTCACCCCACCCCATTACCATTTGTACAGAAACTGCAAAGTTTGATGCTTCTGGTTCTTCTAGATTCTGAGAAAATGCAAAAGTAAAAATTTCAAAACAGACTGCTTTTATGACCTTGATTTTGAGTCAAGGTCATTTAAAATGGTATTTGTGCATAGGTCTTATCACTGTCTATCAGCACACCAGGTTTGGCGCCTCTGCTATTTGTTGTTTCTGAGAAAATGCAAATGATAAGGTTTCACAAAAACAGCTTGTCTGGCCTTGACCTTGACACAAAGCCATTAAATATATGTATATCTGTAAAGTTTTTGTCATTGTCCATCATCATGCAAAGTTTAAAACCTCTGGTGTTTGCAGATTCCGAGAAAATGCCAATGTACAATTTTCAAACAGCTTCGGTGACCTTGACCTTGAGTCAAGGTCATTCGAAATGATATGCTTTGAAAGGTCTTACGAATGGCGCTGGCGTACTGAGCAGACGACTTTCTTTGGTTGTGGACTGAGGACAAGCTACCGGACGGCGCTGATTGGTGGCTATTTTTAGAAGCTTTATCGAATCTGTTCAGGAGTGGACGGTAGGCTCAAAGAAAGTCGTATTTCTCTAAAGTTAAGCCGGCTCTTAACTGGGCACTGCCTAGCGCCACAGCATGCCAAGTTTGGTGCCTCTGCTGTTTGTAGATTCCTATAAAATTACAATGTTAAAGTTTTTCTGCACACACACACACACACGCACACACACACACACAGAGGCAGACGACGAAGTGTTATTACATAGACTCCCATTGTTACACAAGGGAGCCAAAAACCGTTCTCAAAAAGTTCAATCGAAGCTGGCGTCTCACCGATTACACCGATTACATGTATGCTTTTGACTGACTTGACTGACCGTGGCAAGCTGGACGCCAATACCGTTCAAGACGACAGCAGACTTTACCTAACAAACACTGCGTACTGAAATCAAAAGCAGTTTCAACGCTATAAAACCCAAAACCTGTGACCTAAAGCAGAATCGAATCGAGTAGCTGCAGTCGTCTGCTATCGGTGCGGAGAATGGCAGCGAATTCGTTGTCGAGATCTCCGAATGAACAGAAACTGCTTGAATCGTTTGAATCAAGCATGCAGTTATAAACTGTAGCTGTTGGTGGAAGGGCACTTTAATCGGTGTACATGTACTAAAAAATGTTAGAATACACACTCACAAAGCTTCATATTTCGTGAAGAATCGCGACAGGAAGACTCCCGCTCGAACCGTGGTTGTGCAAAACGTGAACAGACTCAGTGAGCTGTGCTTGATCGGTTTCGATTTCATCTCGCAAATTATAGTTCCTTGAAAGCGTTAGCATGTTTGTTTGTGTCTTCAGTCAAAGTTTAGAACTTGTGTTTTTGTTTGGATTTGAGTTCATGTTCGTGAACTGAAACGGTCTTGCTAGCATAAAAAGGCGCACTTTATTCTGTCGTCGGCGTTGTTGACAAACTCGTTCGTCTTCTATGTGCAGCCGCTTTCGATTGTTAGTTTTTAAGTAGGAAAAACGTTCAAAATATACCATAAATTGGCGCAAAGAAAACAATGATAAAGCATTTACACCCCATGAAGCTGTTGTATACCGACTCGTATTTAGCCAAAGCTCAGGGCTGATTTGCGTCTTGGATCAAAATGCTCGTCGGTATACAACAGCTTTATCGGGAATAACTGCTAATTACACGCTTCTCAGTCTGGTATGGGAAAGAAAATATAATGCCACGATAACTTTCAGATCAATACCACCCGAAAATCTTAAAAACAGGACTGACACAAAGATGAATTCACTTGCATTTTTCTTCCATCTGAAAAAAAAAAGTCAAACATAAGGTCGCTAACATTTAAATTTCGTGTTTCTGTGAAATTGATGGACCAAAAAGACGTTAGCATTGCCCAAGAAGATGTGTTTAGATAAGCTATCACAAACAGTTCAGCTTGAAAATCCGGCCGATACCTAGCTGAAGTCGGTTTCAGAGATGCGGCTCATTTAAAAATAATCGTTTGAATTTCATGAAGCCGGAAGTACGCAAGCACAGATACACACAACTCTCCTCTACCGATTAAATGTCAGAGATGACGAACAATACGCTTTCAACTCGGCTTAAACTCTGCTCGTGTCTGATGTTAATCGCGGATCTTCCACAGAGGAAACTTCTGTGGGGTCATTTTGCACACACTTGAGTCTGATGTTAATCACGGATCTTCCTCACAGGAAACTTCTGTGGGAGTCATTTTGCACACACACACACACACACACACACAGAGGCACACACAGAGGCACGCAAACACTTCACACCGTTACGCAATTTTTCAGAAATACTGAAAACAATAAAGACTTCCGCAATTTTTCAACGACATACGCAACTTTGCTGTGTGAATTTACCCTATAAAGACTTCAGCAATTTTCCTGCGATCTTCTTTTTTTTTTTAGGTCTGTGATCTCACCCCTTTCTCGCCAGGCCGGTAGTTAAACGCTTCTTTCAAATCTGCATAGGGTCGGTCGGGGTTTAGTTTAGCAAAATTAAAATCGTATGTTTGCATAGGTCTAATCACTTCTAGTAGCAAGCCAGGGTTGGTGCCTCTGCTGTTGTTGTTTCTGAGGAAATGCCAATGTTAAGGTTTCCCCAAAAATAGCTTGTATGGCCTAACCATGTTACAAGCTTGAATACAGGTATTTCTCTAAAGCTCTATCAATGTCTATCATCATGCAAAGTTTAAAAACTCTGGTGTTTGTAGATTCTGAGAAAATGCTAATGTGAGCTTTCTAACTAGACAGCTATAGTGACCTTGACAAAGTCAAGGTCATTCAAAATGGTATTTTTTGGAAGGGCTCATGACTGTTAATTTGGTGCCTCTGCTGTTTGCAGATTCTGAGAAAAAGCTAATGCGGACACACACACACACACAGACGACGGAGGGTTATTACATATTCTCCCTTTTGTTACACAAGTGAGCTAAAAAAAAAAATCGCCAAATCCTGTAATGACTTATTTTCCGTTTCTGTAGGAAGGTCAAAAGCTTGTGCTTGTTACTTTCAATTCATCATGATAAAAGTTTTCTGTGTGCGTTTGCATTGCATTGTGACTGCATCGCACATAGTTTCAAAAGCTTTTCGCAAAAATGCCAGATTCTGAAATGATTTATGTTCCGTTTTCGTGGGAAGATAAAACGCCTGTGCTTGCTACTTTCAATTTATCATTTTTTGTTGTTGTACTGTTATGGTTGCATTGCACATAGTTTTTAAAAGCAGAAGGCAGTGAAAATAAAGTGTTGTGTTCAGAAAGGGCATTAGCTGGTTACTCAGTTTCAGTATCTGTTTGCAAATGTGCGACATGTTTCGCCATTGCGGATTTTTGCCTTTTTTTTTAGTTTTGTTTTTGTTAGGTCTTCAACACTACGTCGTGAACATTTCGTCGCCTACGTGTCTTAGAAACAGAGAACTGACGTAAAATTCAAATGCCATGGAGCACGACCTTGTCATAAGAATGCAAACTTTGTGTGAGGAGGGGAGTAATTTAGTTCTAAATAAATAATCTGCTCCCAAATTAAACTGTGCATGCGTTTTCAGGACATGCAGTCATTTTGTCATGCTGGAAGCAGAGATATATCAACCTAGTGAGGATCGAGAATTCGGGTGGTTGGTAAGTGTTTACTTGAAATATATAGCAAATAGTTGTATAACCCAATTCAAAACTTTAATACCGAATCTGGACAGCTTACTGATGTGTAAAAAATGTCCTTTCTTCGATACGTACATGTTTTGTGGATCGTTCAGTGCACACGCTGTGCTCACAAAATCGCCACCTCCCACACTAACTGTCCACACAGCCAGTCAGCACCTCATAGTGTGCCGAGGGCAGGGAAAGAAAGGAAGCCCCAGACAAAACAAGCCTTCACAGGCATACCAGTGCGGCTTGATTAGTAAGTAACGGACACAGGTTCTCGTCTGCAATAGAAGTTTAGGTTCGCTGTTGGCTAGCTGAGGCGTTTAGCATGGATTTGTGTCGTCATTTTCAAATTCTGCACTGAGCAACGGCCGTTTCCGGTCGAGTTTGTGGCGACTGTAGGAGATATGCACACGCCGTTTGGTTCATAGTACTCATGAGTTTCTTCGAAACGAACGCTCATTCATTCAAAGTCACAACCGTGTCCCTTTCGTGGAGTAATTTGTCCACTTTGGGACCAACTATCGGTATTTTTGCTCCCACCTCAACGATATTTTCCGCCATGTTGTGACGTAGTATCGCCACTGTGAAACAGGGTGACAACACCTTTACGTATTCGTACACCTTGGAATTTGATCGGTTTACAAACACAAAGCTGACTGCTTCCTACTGACCTCGTACTGATTGCAAAGCAATCAAAAGGACGCCGCTAACGGCCACCCCCTCGCCCCCACAAATCCCCCGGCTATTCACTCGGAGGGGGAGTAGCGTGTCAGTGAACCACGGTGTAGCTAATCCTGGATTGTCAAGCAGTTAGGCAGTCTGTCTTATCAGTTGAGAACAGAGCAGGGGCCCGAAGGCGGTCACTACACAACAAAGTGACTGTCTTGTACAGTGTGAAAGGTCGTTTGGGACTGCCAAAATAGGTGGCACGACCGCGTTAGACAGTGACCTGGTTATACAGTGCATATAGAGAGAAAACGCTCGGGGATCCTCTGGGGTGACCGAGTTAGACAGTGGCATGGCTTATACAGGTGACCGCCATGGCAGGTTTGACTGTATATCAGAACCTCGGATATAACGAATTTTCACAAAATCTACTAGAAAATTCGTTACTGATATGCGAGTTTTTCCACATAATGAGAATTTTTAACAGTAACATTCGACTGAGGCGAGTTTTCAAGATTCTCCCTCTCCATGGTAACAGCATGGGCCACAGGCGGCTCTCGAGCTCAGTGAATTAACAAACCAAATAAATTTACGCCATCTTAGCTAAGGGCATTTTCTTATACATGGTTAGCCCTAGCTGAAGGTTTCCTCACACGTGATTTCCCTTAATCCTTTCACAGCTGAGGTCACCTCTCGGCACAATAACTCGTGTATCGAAAGGCGACCACAGTCGCGAAAGGACCTATGAAAATCTCTCGTCAAAAAAACAAAACAAAACAAAAAACAAAAAAAAATGTTTGACAAATCTCAAATACCGAGTGCAAAATTATTAAGCACACTGGGCTGCAGAGCCGACTGCCGCCCATGCCATTCACATAGGCCATAGGCAGCTCTCGCCGGCCCATCAGGCGAGTTAAAGAGGCTGAAGACGTCTAAAAAAAAAAAGGGGGGGGGGGGGCGGGGCACAGACTGAGTTCCTCCTGTTATGGATGTCAACAATGAAACGCATGCAGTCGTGTTGCCGACTCTTCTTTTCCGAGGTAATACACCGTACCATCACTCTCTGGGGCACTCTCTGTTTACTCACATCCTGCTGGATCAGTGTACCACGTAAACAGTGCCATCAAAGCGCAACAATAATTGTCCGCTGGCATAGATTCAAGTTTGCCCAAACGAAAAGTGGTCGGATATCAGTTCAAGACATCGTTTCAAATCGAATCATATGACACACAAGTCGTCGCTTTTCTAAAAAAAAAAAAAAAAAAATTCGCCACTGATTTTTTGAAAATTGCCACGCTGGCTGTAGTCCCATTTTCACGGGGGAGGCTATTATGGAGGGAACGCGTACAGGTCTACTTTTAGACGATTAGGGTTAGGGTTAGTTTTAGGCTTAGGGTTACGGTTAGGGGTAATTGTAAAGAATAGTATACGAAAATAATACGAGCTAATTGCACGCACTTTGACGGGTGTTTTCGGTGCAAATAGCTTACGAAATTCTGGGAGCTATTTGCACCAACCAAAATGGCGTGCAGATGACTGCTCGGGCCGGGCCGCCAGTCATTCAGGGATATTTTGTGCATGTTTGTGGGGAAGGAGTGGTCAAAGTGAGTAGGTAAGGGTGTCTTACGTCTCTTTGCATCGAGCAGAACCGAAAACACCCGTCAAAGTGCTCCAATTATTTTCGTATACTATTCTTTACAATTACCAGGTTAGGCTTAGGGTTAGGGTTTGGTTAGGGTTTGGACGCGCTATCGGGCGTTTCCGGAATCCCATGACCTCAGGTGACGTCCGTCTAAAAATAGACCTGTACGAGTTCCCTCCAAAATAGCCTTCACCCATTTTCACGACCCGCCGAAAAGGGACTGCACTCTGGAGTCTACCGTACCACACATGAGGATGACTTCCCCTGAATGCTGACCTCAGAAAAAAGTAACGAAGCTGCCTCTTCCACAGGCCGCAGTGCCTCTACGCGCGAGTTTTCGAACTTTGGAGGCCTCGGCAAATCCTGTGCCGTTTCTGTGCTGATCGACGCAACGTGATTTGTAGCAAAAATAGGAACACTGTATCCGCTGAGTGATCCCATTTCGTTATATCCGAGGCCGGTAAATTGACAGAAACTGTTCGTAAAAAGCGAGTTCGGTATACGCTTTGTGTCAGTTAAGGCCAATTCGAGGAAAATTTAGTCTTGCAAAGAAGGGGTTTGGCCGGGGAATTATTTCCTGTTCGTTAAAAGCGAGGTTTCGTTGTAAGCGAGTTGGTTATACACGAGTGGGGAAGTAGTAATGCAACGGTCGCCGGGAGACTGAGAGCCTAAGTCCCTCGCTAGGCTCTGTACCGTGTCAACTTAGTAGCACGGGGTAGTGAAGAAAAGGACTCCGGCTTTATCAACCAGGGCCCGTATGTAAAACTGGAGGTTAATTTAACCCACGGCTACGGGCCTAACCCATACTAGGACAAAAGAAACCCTAAAACAAAATTAAATATAAATAAAAAAAAGGAAGCCAAGAAAGAAAGACAAAAATCCTTCTATAACGGCATAGGCACCATGCTGGAATGGACCCGCTCCCTGATTTAAATAAAAACACGACAGAAAATTTAACACTAGAGCTAGTTGAGTTCGAGGTTAAACTCTAACCCGGGGCTAAATTCCCTGACTCCGACTTTTACATGCGGGCCCAGGATTTTTGTCTTTCCTTCCGGCTTTGCTTTCTTTTTTTCTTTAATTTTGTTTCGGGGTTTCTTTTGTCCTAGTCTGGGTTAGGCCCGTAACGTCGAGTTTTACATACGGGCCCAGAGAACGACTTTGACAAAACGCGCCACTACAATGCAAAGAAGTGTGCATGCTCGTATTTGAAACAAACGGCTGTACGTGAGAGCAACTGAATCATACACGAAACTATTGAAGCGGAAGCCGCACACCGGAAACACGCGCATCCACTGATTTGGGGACAATCCGCCGTGGGTGCATGTTGAACATTCTGCGCTGTACTTCACAGTCTGTAACTTAAGCCTGCTCTTAACTGGACACAGCGCGCGAAACACACATGTGCACATCACAGTCGTTGCGCTCGGTGTGTCTACTAGCTCCAAAACTGAACACAGCTGTGCTCGGTGACAAACCGATTGAAGATACACTCACGGTCCGCCATGTTTGCGCGCCGAGTGACGAAGTACAGCCAGTCAGAATCTGTTGTGGAAACCACAGTCACAGTTGTGGCTATTTGAAATCCAGGTTGCTGTGATGACGCCACAGCGGCGGAAACCCCCCCCCCCCCCAAATCATAACTGTGTCACAACTGTGGACAGCACTGTGGCGCTCCGCAGTGCCCAGTTAAGAGCCGGCTTTACTCCTCCGCTCGGCCGTTAACTGGCTCTGTGGACATTCCACATCAGTCCCAAATGTCCGCACAGCCAGCTTTCGCCGAAAGGGGCAGAATAGTAGAAATCTACCTTCGCCGTACGCCGTGGGTAAAAAAATACCCACACCTTCATTCAAACTGACACAACTCTGTCAATTGTCAATGCACATCCAAGAAATTTCATGACTTTGTCCATAAGGTATGCGGCTATTTGCCCAGCAAAAATTGTGTTGATTTGTTGGTAAACAAGATAGTTATTCGAAAACAAACAACGTTGTATATCCCTCGCCATACGTCATGTGGTAAAAAAAAAAAAAAAAACTACCCATACTAACAAAGAAGACACCTTGCGCGCCGTACGTCGTGGGTGGTTTTTTACCCATGCATCGTGCGTGTGGAAACAAATGCCCCGGCACCGGCTGAGAAATTCCAGACACGTCAGCCATTTCCTCTGCTCTCCAAGAAGACCGTTCTTTGACTTATATCGCCGACAACTCTGCGTAAGTATTTTTTTACGCTAAGTGACCGCTTCCGTTTCCTAAGATATGATGAAAATGTATAAAAATCTATCTTTAGAACTTTCATTTCAATCAAAGAAATAGATGACGCTCGAAAAGTGTACAACACATGCGAACTGGTCTATACTGTTCCACGTGGATGCCAGTGACGTCGTGTGATTATCAAAATGTACTTTTTCCATCGTTATATTTGTAAATACAGTAAAACCTGTTTGTCTACGTTTATAATCTGTCAGTCTAATGCCTGTTACGGAGCTCTTCCCGCTAGTTGGCCAGGGCTTATCAGATCCCTCGTATTTTATGTCGCCGCTGTATATGGTGTCCCCTACATGGTCCAACCCTTGTCGTGGGGTAGTGGCTTGTGTACCTCAATGACCCAGAGAGCTTCGTCAGCGGGAGCACGTGCTCCTGGCAGGGTCACCCAAGCTGGACAGGTCGATGGGTAGAGGTCAGACGAATGTGGACCACCTCTCCAAGAGGCTAAACGGGTTTGCGTAGGGTTAACAGCCCTACCTGTAAAAAACATAAAAGTTACAGAAGCATCGACAGCAACAAACCAAAACATTCACCTGGGCAAGGAAGGGTCTCCATCCCGGAGACCTATGACGCATTGCAGTGAAAGCCGAAAGGAAGCTGCAAGGCCGACCCCCCTTCTAACACCCAGGACGACGACGAGAGTAGCCACATGGAACATCAGGACAATGTATGAAGTAGGAAGGACCATACAAGTAGCAAGAGAGATGAAGAACTACAAGATAGGAGTACTGGGACTGAGTGAGACAAGGTGGCTACAGACAGGACAGCTGAGATTTTCATCGGGAGAGCAATTGCTGTACTCTGGACACACAGAGGATGGAGCCCCCCACACTGAGGGCGTGGCCCTGATGCTGGCACCGGAGGCACAGCGGGCACTCATCGGCTGGGAACCTGTCAACTCCCGCATCATCACAGCCAAATTCATCACCAAGAAGAAAGACATCAAGCTAAACGTCATCCAGTGCTACGCTCCCACCAATGATGCGGAAGAGGAGAAAAAAGATGATTTCTACCAACAACTGCAGACAGTGATAGATAGAGGAGGAGCCAAGGACATGACTATACTGATGGGAGACTTCAACGCCAAGATTGGATCAGACAACACAGGCTATGAGAACACCATGGGAACACACGGACTGGGACAGATGAACGAAAATGGCGAGCGCTTTGCAGACTTTTGTGCCCTGAACCAGCTAGTGATAGGAGGCAGCATCTTCCCACACAAGCGCATCCACAAGGCCACATGGAGATCGCCGGACCATGTCACGGAGAACCAGATTGATCACATCTGCATCAGCCGGAAGTTCAGGAGATCGTGGCGAGATGTGCGCGTGATGAGGGGTGCCGATGTATCATCAGACCACCACCTTCTTGCAACAACATTGAGACTTCGGCTTAAGAGACACACCAATGCCAACAACACACGGACCAGGTACAACGTTGGCCTACTCAGGAACACAGAGACACAAGCAGCATTCCGGATCAGCCTTTCCAACAGGTTCCAGCCACTGCAAGACCTGATAGAAGACGGTGAAATGGACATCGAGACACAGTGGGAACACAGCAAGAAACTGTGGCACGACACATGCGAAGAGGTCCTTGGCAAGAGAAAGACCCAACACAAGGAATGGATCTCTGCTGATACCATCCAGAAGCTGGAAGTTAGGAAAAAGAAGAAAACTGCACTGAACACGAGCCGAACAAGAAGAGCTAAGGCAAAGGCACAGGAAGAATACACAGCAGCTGACAGAGAAGTGAAGAGGAGCACCAGAAAGGACAAGAGGGACTACATCGACAACCTGGCCAATCAAGCAGAGGAAGCAGCCGGACAAGGGAACCTAAAAGACCTGTACCAGGTGACCAAGAAGCTCGCGGGCAAATTTCAGCAGACAGACAAACCAGTGAAGGACAAGAACGGGCACCCACTGACAACAACTGAGGAACAGCTGAAGCGATGGGCAGAACACTTCAGGGAACTGTTAAATCGCCCCATCCCTGAAACACCACCAGACATCCCGCCAGCTGAGACAGAACTACCCATCAACTGCGACAAGCCCTCTAAGGCGGAGATCAGGAAAGCCATCATGACACTGAGAAATGGGAAAGCTGCAGGGCCGGACGAGATACCAGCAGAAGCCATCAAAGCAGACACAGAGACAGCCGTCAACATGCTGCACAGCCTATTCAGCAAGATCTGGGAGAAGGAAGAGGTGCCAGCCCAGTGGAAAGAAGGGATCGTCATCAAGCTGCCAAAGAAAGGGGACCTCAGGGACTGCAGCAACTACCGAGGGATCATGCTCCTGTCAGTGCCAGGCAAGGTTCTCAACAGAATTCTACTGGAGAGGATGAGGGAGGCAGTCGACCCTATGCTCCGAGACCAGCAGGCGGGCTTTCGCAGGAACAGGTCCTGCGCTGACCAGATCGCCAGCCTACGCATCATTGTTGAGCAGTCACTGGAGTGGAACTCCCCCCTCTACATCAACTTCATAGACTATGAGAAGGCCTTCGACAGTGTAGACAGAGAGGCGCTGTGGAAGCTGCTAAGGCACTATGGAGTTCCCGGGAAGATCATCTCCCTGATCCAGTGCACCTACAAAGACATGAGCTGCAGGATTGCCCATGCCGGCCAGTTGTCAGAAAGCTTCGAGGTGAAGACCGGAGTCCGCCAGGGATGCCTGTTGTCCCCGTTTCTCTTCCTCCTGGTCATCGACTGGATCATGAAGACCACCACAACAGGCAGGAAAAACGGGATACAGTGGACACTCTGGACGCAGCTGGATGACCTCGACTTTGCGGACGACCTGGCGCTCCTGTCTCACAGCCACAGCCAGATGCAGGACAAGACTACATGCCTGGAAGCCACATCAGCCGGAACAGGGCTCAAGATCAACAGGAGGAAAACTGAGCTGATGAAGATCAACACCACTGCCAACACACCAGTCACAGTCGGTGGAGAGCCCATCAGGGAGGTAGAGTCCTTTGTCTACCTGGGGAGTGTGGTTGATGGACAGGGAGGCACAGACCGAGACGTCACAGCCAGAATCGGCAAGGCAAGAGCAGCAATGGTCATGCTGAAGAACATCTGGGCATCCAAAGTTGTCAGCATAAGAACCAAACTTCGCATCTTCAACTCCAATGTGAAGTCAGTTCTGCTCTACGGATGTGAAACATGGAGGACAACAAAGACGATGCAGCAGAAGATCCAGACATTTCTCAACACCTGTCTGAGGCGCATCTTCAACATCCGATGGCCAGAGAAGATCCGGAACGAAGAGCTGTGGGAGCGAGCAGGGCAGGAACCAGCGACCAAGCAGATCCTGCGGAGGAAGTGGGGCTGGATTGGACACACCCTCAGGAAGCCAGCGTCCAGCACCACACGCCAAGCCCTGACATGGAACCCACAGGGGAAAAGGAAGAGAGGCCGGCCTCGCAACAGCTGGAGGCGGGACACTGAGGCAGAGTTATATAAGCAGGGGACCAACTGGACTGGAGTGGCAAGAATAGCCCAGAACAGAGTGCGATGGCGAAGGGTTGTCGATGGCCTATGCTCCACGTGGAGCCAGGGGCCTAAGTAAGTAAGTG
Organism: Batillaria attramentaria; assembly: GCA_018292915.2. Lineage (NCBI taxonomy): Eukaryota > Metazoa > Mollusca > Gastropoda > Batillariidae > Batillaria > Batillaria attramentaria. The sequence goes on from JACVVK020000171.1 coordinate 985,898, forward strand.
TATATGGTGTCACTGGTTGAGTGGCTCCCCTGAAAATCGTGATTGATACCCGTATTCCCACTTCTCCTTCTTCCCCCCCCCCCCCTTCGCCCCCCCCCCCCCCCCTTGTGTGTGCCCTTGCGTTTGTCACAAAGTGGTCATCCCCGCACGGTCTCAAAGCAAAAGCACCGAACAATAGCCACGGGCCAGTCAACAAGGACATTATAACACGGACAAATAATCCGAGGCACATGGGAATCGTCAAATGCTAGCAGTTCAGGACCGGACTACGGGAAAAGGTCTGCCATTGAGCTGTGCTTGTTGATGGGGTGTCCGGTTTCACAGCCGGATTATCGTTTCCATCACCGAGCATACTGGTGTTACGGGGGAAAAAAGTCAATGATATAAGTATATAATTATGCAGTCCCAGTCTGTTTTGTTACTGTGTTAGTTGTTGTCGCTGCTGTTTCTCTTGAACGGCCGTGAATGTCATTTCCTACTAGTGGGGCAGGATCCGAATGTGGAAGATGGGCCGGGGTAGCTGCAAGATATGTTTATACCCTTACTTTCCGAAGCACAATATGGAAACATGGTCAGTGAAACCGTAACACTCGTGCCCATCCTCCTCCCTCCCTCCGACCCTAAGCCCTTATTCCTCCCGCACCCCTTCATCCCCCCCCCCCCCCCCCACACACACACACACCTTTCATCCCCTGATTTCGTGTAGTTGTTATTTCCAAAAAAAACTTGATCGATTTCCCCCTCCCCCCTTTTTCTTTATCCTACCTAAACCGAGTCACTGGTCATAATAGTCTGAGACTGATCAATCGATGTCTTCTTGTCTTTTCAGTTGTGCTTGTCAGCAAACATGGAGGACAGGCCAAATATTTTTGAAGCTCTAACAGTTGCTTCACAAGCGCCATTCAGGCGCGTAGGAAGATGCTGAGAGGAAGGGGGGCCCACTAAGTCGGGTGAGCCATACGGCCGGGGTGAAGACGGGGAGGGGGGGGGGAGGGTTTGTGTGTGTGTGTGTGTGTGTGTGTGTGTGTGTGTGTGTGTGTGTGTGTGTGTGTGTGTGTGTGAGCAGGGGGGGGGGGGCAGTGGTTCCTACGCCCCTGCCATTGCCTCCATTTGGAGAAGCTCTCTCTCTCTCTCTCTCTCTCTCTTGTGTGAGTGTGTGGTTGGGGGGGGGGGGGGCTGATCAGGTGTGAAATCGATTAATTTTGTAATCGATGCGCTGTTGCAGGTAAAGGTGTTCTTGATTCCAGGCAGATAATGGTGAAGAGGGTGAGGAAGCGGGTGGTGCCGTCCTGAGAGAATTAGACGATTTTACGGATGATGACGAGCCCGATGGGATTGGAAGTTGTTTGTATGGTAGACCTTACATAGGCACATTTGGCCGCAACTTGTTGAACCTGGTAACCATCACTCTAAAAATAAAGTTCATTCAAGGTGGCTAGATTTGCGAAATATTCTGTCACCGAATAGCTTTGGCGTGCCGCTGGTATTTCCTAAAGTTTCCCTCTATGTGTGTGTGTGTGTGTGTGTGTGTGTGTGTGTGTGTGTGTGTGTGTGTGTGCGCGCGCGTGCGTGTGCGTGACGGTGTGTGTGTGTGTCTCTCTCTCTCTCTGTCTGAGACAAAGAGAGACAGAGAACTTATTTGTCCAGAACCCTGAATTTTTTTTTTTTTATTTTGCACAACAACAAAGTCAGGACAATGCTTATGTGTTGAACTTACTTACACAGTTACGTAACTTCCACAAAATCAGCTCCCAGAAATGAAATCAAACATCTGTGTCATCATGTAAGTCTGTCCGCGTATGGAGGGTGTGTGTGTGTGTGTGTGTGTGTGTGTGTGTGTGTGTGTGTGTGTGTAGTGTATGTGTGATGTGTGTCGCAAGGACAGACAGTAACAGAGACCTGTGTGTCTATGTTCTCATCCTTGGAAAATAAAGTTTCTCTCTCTCTCTCTCTCTCTCTCTCTCTCTCTCTCTCTCTCTCAAGTCAACTTGACATATGCTTGGAGTATTGACTCCAGCTGCAGGTGATATCACGGCATCAATGGACTGCTTCGCTTGAACGGTGGAAGTTCGGTACTGCGAGTCATTTTATTCACAGAACTGTTGTTTTATACGTATGATCAGTGAATCGTTCATATATAAAAAAGCATGGGTAGTTATTTACTCACGACGTAAGGCCAGGAATAGCGAATTGCCTGTATAGAAAGCATGGGTAGTTTTACACCCACGGCGTACGGACAGGTATAGTCAAGGAATCGCCTATTTAGAAAGCATGGGTAGTTTTTCACCCACGACGTATGCCGTGTAAGTTTTTAGGCGACGTACGGCGAAGGTTAAGAGACCGAGCCCGACCACCCCCTGCCCGCTCAGTATAATTATGATAAGACTGGTTAAAAAGAACAAGTCACTGCGTACCAGTAGGAGCCACTTCAAGCCACTATTACGTAAGGCGTGGACCTTCCCCGCTCGGCCCGAGACTGCTGCAGATTGCATGAAAGTGGCTTGAAGTGGTGTCTAGTGATCTGAAGATTTGAAGAAAAAATGCGATTATTGCATGGACTTTTACGAGTTAAGGTCCCTGAGTGGCAGACATCGTGACTTTCAAACATTCTGTCATTATTCAAGTTTGAGGACGTAGGAGCCACTTCAAGCCACTATCACGCAAGGCGTGTTCCTTCCCGCTAAGCCTGAGGCCGCTGCACACCGCGTGATAGTAGCTTCAATTGGCTTCTAGTGATCTGGGCCTGTATGTAAAACTCAAGGTTAATTTAACCCACGGCTACGGGCCTAATCCAGACTAGGACAAAAGAAACCCCAAAAACAAAATTAAATAGAAAAGGAAGCGAAGAAAGATAGACAAAAGTCCTTCTATAACGGCATAGGCACTTTGCTGGAATGGCCCCGCTTCCTGATTTAAAACAAAAAACAAAAATAAAATTAACCCTAGAGCTAATTTAGTTCGAGGTTAGACTTTAACCCGGGGCTAAACTCCCTAACCCGGACTTTAACATGCAAGCGCTGAAGATTGCCAGTGAAAATGTGATTTTTTGTTGTTGTTGTTGTTGTTTTTTGCATGGACTTTAAGAAATAATTGTTTGCTCAGCTAGAGGCGGAAGTAGCCTTCAGATTTACAACTGCAAATAAAATTGAAACGGCTGCCAGAGACAGTGTGAGAAGCTAGGGTAGTGGGTCTGAGAAAGGGTGCTGGGGGGGGGGGGGGGGGGGGGAGGGGGGATGGGGAGGGGAAAGGGGGTGGTGGAGGATTTTTTCGTCCGGAGGAAGAGGGGAGTTCTCAAGTTCTTGTGATAACCCCAGTTAAGCGGGGTAACTGGACATCTTTGCTAATCCAACTTTTTTTTTTTTCTTCTTCTTTTTTTTTTTGGGGGGGGGGGGGGGGGTCTGACGCTCGAAATACTCTATCTGGTTGATTAGTACAGCTCTTAATGCGGTACATAGTTGTTTACATTTTGCACGAGCAGTCCAGGTGTCTAAGTGGTGTGATGATAGAACGATCTGTGAGCTAAGAATGGTAGCATTACCCCCCCCCCCCCCCCTTTAAAACCGCTGGACCCAAACCAAAGAAAAGTACAGTATAGGATTAGCGGGCCTGTAAAATTGATGGTCTGTGCCTCTGCAAAACCCCGTATGCGCTATAATTCTCTATGATCGTCGTCACAAGGGCTGGTAAGGACACAACATAGCTACCTTGAGTCGTGCACAAGACGACCGAGGCAGCTACAGCAAAACCGACACGATCACAGCAAGTTCTGTCAAGCCCCAATTACTGCTGCTAGGCTGGGGACGAGTGTGTTTTGAAGGTGGGGACCCTCTGCTTTGGAAATATTCAGGCCATAAAAATTTGAAAATAAATCCAGTCCTAAATTGCGAAACTTAAATAGCTGAGTTGACAATTCGCACCACGTGATTGTCATGTGTTCATGTCCAGTGTGTGCCGAGGGAATGCGTGTGATTCACGTGAGCGTGCGTGTTGGGTTCAGTTTGCGGCGCTTTGAGCCGAGTCAAGAAATACAATACTCAGCTATTATTATTATTATTATTATATGCCTTGTGTGGTTTGGAAGTGTTCCAGAGGGTGGGTCACACACACAGGGCACACACACACACACACACACACACACACACACACACACACACACACACTGAAACACACGCACATCAACTACATTTGAATGCTGCAAATCTTTCGCTGAAATTAATGACGTCACTATCTTACGTTACTGACGTCTCTATCTTACGTTAAGCTTACTGACATCCAGTCGACAAGGCACCGATTTTATTCTAGACGACCTATGCAGATACACGTTCACGACGCGCCTACATCTAAGCGTGAAAATCTCAGTAAGAACTCTACATTCGTTGCTCGTTGCTGTATTTCCAGCCTCATATTCAGAATGCGACGTTTTCTTACGCTGGCGGTCATCTTCGCCGTATGCATGGAGGCATCTGGCACTCGCAAAAGACCTTATCGGGGTATAAAACATTCACAATCATAATAACGGTAATACATAATGGTAACGCAATAAACTAAACGACATAATCAGAATCTGTATCAAACAACCAAAGCCATCTAAGCCTACCACTTGAAAAAACCTGGCATCTGACTGGGCCCATGCTAGGCCAAGTCGTTTCCCCCTAAGAGCGAAGACTTCACGTACTGTGCCATTATATCAGATAATTACGGAGAAGCGTAATTGAAGGGGCTGTTGTTAACACTGCCAGGTTTTTAAGTAGAGAGAGACTTCTGTTTAAGCCTGCGGCAGACGCTGTGAGCCGGCGGAGCCTTCGCGCGCTGGCCGAACAGCTTTTCTGTTTACACGCTAGGAGCGTGTAGTGAGCGAACTTCGCCGCCGGTCTGGCGCTAGCGCGCTGCCAGCGGCGATTGACTGGCGTGGCGAGGAAAGAATAGGACCGTGTTCTAGTCACTGGCGAGCCGACAGCGGGGCGCTATATGACTATATGAATATTTATCGTTCGTTCATGCATTCCTCCAGTGCAGGCGACCATTGGCAAGACGTACGAATTTTAGCATCTAAGTATATTAACAAGCTGATGTACCCAGCTTTGCTCGGACTAATGATGTGCTATGTGTAGTTAGTGCTTTCAGGTCTCTCTGTTTGGCGATACGTGGTGGAAAAGGACGTGAAAGTCCGATTTATCGCGCTGTTTTCCCACCAAATTGTTTGTTTGGGTTTTTTTTAGTTTTTGTTTTTAGTTGTTTTGTTTTTGTTTGTTTGTTTGTTTGTTTGGTTGGTTGTTTTTTATTCGGTGCCCCCCCCCCCCCCCCCCCCCCCCGAGTACAGCTCAAATTAACGTCCATTTCCACCACGTATCGCCAAACAGGGGGAAAAAAACCACTTACTAGGCTGATCACAGTCATAATCACCTGTATGGGGCGGTCGGTGGTCTAGTGGCTAAGACTTTTGTCATTAATGTCTGAGGTCAGGTTCGAGTCAGCCACACTCTAGGCGAAGAGTTTTTTTTTTATCGTATGTGGCACCGTTTATTCGGGCCGACCGTCGGTGGTTCTCTCCGGGTACTCCGTCTCTGCTTTGGAAATGTTCAGATTTTAAGCCCTGTATTAATCATGTTGTCAATTCTTCGTCCACTGTCAAGGGAGGCTTGCTACCAACCACCACAAGAACGAGGAAGCAGATGACTTGGAGGACGAAGAGCTTGGCGACGTGCGTAGCTCTCGGTACCATTCCAGACTTGAGGCACTGCTTCGCGACGAACTGGAATACCACGACGACGACGAAGCGGGCAAATCGCACAAGTTCGCAAAGTTCGTATATAGTCTTTAAACACGTGTTGCGTACGACATCTAAAGTCTCTGAGGTACTGAGTTCGACGTTAAACGCCTTTAGTACAGGGATTTGGGTGGGGCAAGTTTTACACAAGACTGTTCCTCATCAAATCGAGTCAAATTCGCTACAGTGCGGACTCAATTACGACGCCTATTCAAAGATTTCAAGTGTGCACTTCAATACACGCTTAAGTAACAGCAACAAATGCTTACTTTACAGAAATTCTTAAACAGCTTTCGGCCAGGAAAAGAGTGTATATATATATATATATATATATATATATATATATATATATATATATATATATATATATATATATCACTGCTACCAGATGCTTATGTTGTCACTGTTCAGAAATTTCGATGTAATAAACACAAGTTAGGTACTGAGCTAGGTATAGACGCGATGGCACACCCAGGGAAGAAAGGTTTTGCACTAGATATGACATAACACTGTTGACGATGAGCTCCACTTTATCTTGGAATGCCTTAAGTATAATGCAGACAGACAAAGGCTTATACCTATCATATGCCGAACACCAGTGTCAGCTTTTATCGATTGATGTACATGGAAATGTCAAACAAGATGGCCACCAGCCCAATATGTTGTTTCCATTTGATCACCTGCTATCGTCACGGTCGTTCTTTTGTAATGCCATGTATCCACACACACACACACACACACACACACACACACACACACACACACACATACTTGTTTAACCTACATGACGAGGACGTTGAACTTCCATCATCATCGTGAGGACTATAGGAAAATACCGCTTTTTCGAGGAAATGGCCGGTGGAATGAGATGAAGTTGCCTTCGGTATGACGATTGTCGGTTGGAAACCCCGTTAATAGGATTGCATTGCTGAGTACGTAATATGACTTTGTACATGCACTGTGAAGACTACCTACTGAGGACCTACTTTGTGTATCTGACAAGACCCTCCTCCTGAGGACCTGTGTTAGTCCTCACTATTACAAGTACTAGCATGATCGCACACCTGCCTCACTGAGACATGAAACCTAGAGAGGACTTGCACTCTTTTTAGATAAATACACCAACAGTAAACGAGTAATGACTGTAAATGATTATTATAGACGCGGAGAGCTAACTTGCATTGTTTTAATATCCACAACACCTGTTCAATTTGACAACTGTTGTTGCATCCAGCCTTTTGCACAAAGACGATGTTAAGAGAGTCCTCAGTGTATAATTAGAAACTGCATCCTCCTCCTGAAGACTTGAGTAAGCCCTTATTGTTACTGGTGTGGGTATTAGCATGATCATACACCTGCTTCACTAGGAATTGTGCGAGTTTTCATTATTATCCGGTACTAGTGTGAGTATGAGCATGATTGCACACCTGCCTCACTAGGACCTGTGTAAGTCCTCATTATTACTAAACAGTAATGTGAGTATTAGCATGATTGCACACTTGTCTCACTAGGAGTCTTTAGGATTTGAAACGTATAGAGGACTTGCATTCACCATATCAATAAGACTACATCATAATTGACGACAACTTACATTCCTTTTGATAACATAGTGAAAAGTTACAGTATTGTATACATGAAATTATTCATGCATGATTTTAAGCACATGTAGATTGTATGAAATGCATGTGCCCTTTTGACTTTGACTCCAGGTGACTTGGTCCTAAAAATGCATTGCCTAGAGGATGCTTTAGATGAATAGATACTGAGAATACTATTTTGATGATCAGCAACTCAGAAATTATCTACTTTTTCCTACTTTTAAGAAGAACTAATCTTTTGGCCCTCCTTGACTGATTGCAGTTGGGGTTTTTTTTTGCGACTTTTGCAATTTGTTCTATACAGTTTCACCAGCTTCTTCCGCTATAGCCTAGTCTAATTAGGCTTTTAATATAGCGGAAGGTAGAAAAAATTGATCCTAACTTTTTATTACAGAAATCAGTAGAGCACAGGCCCCTAATGCTGTGGTGGACTCCGTGAATTTTTTCTCCGTCCGCGTCACCGTTAAAAACGACCGTTTATCTTGCCATTTTCACTATATGAGCCCTATAAATGGGCTTTTGAGGGTGTGCACAAAGTATGCGTGTTTGCGGGTACAGAAATGCGCAGAACTCCACTCTAAATACGGTTACTGTTAGACAAGACATGCATTGTTGACAAACTGAAATTTTACCCCAATCAGAATGATGCTTCCTGGATAATTGTGGCAATTAGTTTGACCGTTGATTCAAAGGACCCTGTAAAACGGCTGTATTTCATGCTTGTGCACTTATCAGGTCACTGCAGTTGACATGTATCGCGGAAAACATTTGCGAACATTGAACAGTTCAGTCAGAAAACGCTTCTTTGGTGTTGTGACGTTCCCTTGCCACCGCATGTGCAGGTACGTATGAAATATGATATCCAAGTGAGCACTTTTTTCGGTAGCGATATTTTGGGGGTGTACTTATTAAAGTAGGCGCCTAGTTTGCATTTTATACCACGATACAGGTTCATGTGTAGCCGTGAAATGCCGGTTTTGATAACAAGAACCTTCGGAGAAGAGGAGAAAAAAAAAAAAAAAAAAAAACAGCAAAAATATTTTAAAAAACGCAATAGTGCTATGGGGCACGATGGTCGTTTAGGAATTTAACGTCCACTTCCACCATGGGTGATGTCAACGAGGAAAAGGCCAACACAAAAATGAATAGGTCTCACCCTGTGGGGTAGAATATATACACTAGAGTAGAGGGTACATTTTCAAAGACTTGAATGCCCTACGCTATACGTGCGATTCTGGGATCTTGCAAGTCAAGTGAATGGTATTACGCGTTACGCGTCAGTAACGATGTATGTGTTTCTTACGCAGCTTTCATTGCTACAGCTAAAACAAATTTAACGGGGTTGAGGGGAGGGTGTCGGGTATAGCTGGGGAGGTTCATGGTATTCACATTACAAATCCGGGTCGCAATGACACCCAGAAGGACAGTAAACACGCGAAGGTCTATCCCAGTGCACGGGTAACTGATCTGGTAATGACGTTGGTTGGACCAGGGGCCGTGGTCACGACGCGAACGCAAATTTCTTTGCGCAAATAGGTTGCGGATCGTAAGTTCGTACGTGGCTACGTGAAAACTATCTCTTCCGCTAGTTGGCCGGTCACGACGCGCACTTACTGGAAACGATGTCACGTACGGGTTATTTTTAGATAGGTGTGGGACCCCCGGGATTCCCACGGAAAACACCTTCACGTAACCTGCACAAAGTCTCCTTCCAGCGTGAAGAGTGAAAGAGTAGAGGGGGTGTGTTCACTACGCGTTCACTACAGAGTTTTTGATCGAGTCATGTTTATCTGCCGTAGCGTCAGGGTTAAATGCGTGGCATGTATGTGGAGAGTGTGATCAGGAGTGCATGCAGGTCGCACATAGGCCGCTCCCTAGCAGTCTCAATCTCAACATTGGACGGACTACAACCAGTAGAAGCACTGATTTACTGCACGTACAAACCGTATGTAGCAGGCTCACCGGCTGGCAAGAAAACCGACGGAATGAACCTCAATCAAAGAACAACGAAAAACGAAAGAGGAGAGGATAACAACACCATCAACAAAACTCTCCACATACATGCCACGCATTTAACCTGACTTGCTACGGCAGAGAAACATGACTCGACCAAAACTCTGAATTCGGAACCCGCACATTTCGGGTCCACAACACAATGAATGAGACCTGCATTGACAGGCATACGATCAAAACGGTGGTGGCTGATCAGTGAGGACTGACCGAGTGCGTTCAGCACTGAACTAGTCCGAAACACACACAACAAATGTTAACCCACAAGAAGGAAACAAATCAACCCACGACGTGTGTACGGCCGGCCATACAGGCCTTTGCATTGCAGGGTGCGTAGTGAACTGAACGCACCCCCTCCGCAGCTACACGGGTACCTCAAGTCGTCCTACAGCAGATCGCACAATTCCTGCAGGTCTCTCCTCCTAAATCTAAACCATTGAAGCATGTCCACATCGTCGTACGAGTCAAAAGGGTTAGTACGATCGCGAAACACCCTTTCCCGTCGCAATGCTCTTCTCATTTGCAGTTGGTAAATCAAGCGGGCCGCCATTTTTCAGATTTACGCAAAGGCTACGGCACCTTTCCGACACCCTCCTAGGTGGTGTACAATACGCAAGGTTTTCCGAGCGGCCGTAATTCTGCGCAAACGTCATGACCACCCAATTTTACCACAAATCGTAAGTTACGGACCCTCGCGTGCGTAAATCGGTGGCGGAAAAGTTACGAATGCGTCGTGACAACGGCCCCCCCAGGTCATTAAGCCCTACCCGACTAACACTAATGTTCATCAGACCGTGCTAGGCGACGTGTCTGTAAACCAGGACCTGACCGTTTGAGTTGTGCATTCCATTGTCATTATTCTTCCAACGACACAAAGAAGTTGGTTTACTGAAAATAACGCGGAACGAACCAGTCTAAACTCAAGTTTACGAAAACCATTTTGTTTGGACAAAATTCAAACATGAAAAACAGGACGCCCCCCTCCTCTCCCCACCCCCATTATTATTAGTAGTAGTAGTAGCGGTAGTAGTAGTATAATTATCATTATTATTGTTGTTGTTATATCTATTCACGTATATACTGAGCAACGAAAGAAAGGAATGCGAATTTCTTTTCTATTCAGGCTAACCTGAAAATCACTGAAAAGTTCATCGTCAGCAAGTCAGTTTTTCTGGCAAGAACGTTTTCTAAAAACACAAATGTTCAGTCCGCCATAGTTATTAATTCCAATGCACATGGACACAGAAACGCCATCACAAGATCAATATGGCGGATGACCCTTCGTGGTGTCGAAAACGGCCTGTGGCCGGTGGCCTGTATTGTATTCTTGGGATGGTGCCCCATGCCTCAAGATTCAAGATTTTATTTTCCTTTCCCCCTTTTTGGGGTATGGAAGATACAAAAAAAATTAAACAAACCAGGACCATATAATTATACACAGAACGATACGACAGAAGATATTTGTGCAACATACACATAATCTATACACAGGAAAGCGCAACCATCTATGAAACCTCTGAAACAGCTCACACACACACACACACACACACACACACACACACACACACACACGCACGCACCTCCTTTTAGGTGAAAAGGCTAAAAAAAAAAAAAACCAAAAAACACGCAACTACATTCACCACAACGTTCTATAGCCCTCTACCAAAAGCTGGTCTGGGAACAGGATGCTGTGAACTCATCAAATCATGGGGACAAAAGTGAGCAGCACCAAAATACTTATTTTGAGCGAGAAAGTAAAATGTTTTGGAGTAAATAGACAAACCAATGACCTTGACCTTGGAAACGTTTGTCGTGTGATTAACATACCTCATAACACTTGAAATGAATTCAGCCACATACTACTATAGACTTGTGGTTGTGCTCTACATAATTTCCATTGCACTTTGCAAGTACTGAACTGCATTCCTACATGTGAAAATGCCCCAAAAAGGCCAACTTAACGGCGTTTGTTCCCAAGGAAAAACACGTTGAAAATAAAAGAGATTTCACAGATTTTCTTTGGCGTCGATTGTTTTTTTTTTTTTTTTAAATTGGCATTTGCGAAATGTTATTTTACTTGAAGCTTAAATTAATTTTGTCTGATTTCTTTACCTGTACCTCAAAAACAGGAATTAATGAAAATGTCCGACATTTTCTTAGTGCGATACAATTTTAAGCCGAGGGGTATCTTTAAAATAGTATTTTTGTGATGCTAGACCATTTCCTTAAATCATGATGTACGTCTGCACATGATCTGTCAAGCGTAGCAGCTGCAGCAGCATTATATGTCAGCCCGGTCCCCATTAGTGAATGAATGGGCGTCTATATATAAAATAGACATTTTGATATCCTCGGGCTGCTACAGGTAAATTTCTGGTCATTTCCTTGGACCACCACAGGGTGTTTGGTCTAACAGATCCAGTAGTCAAACTTGAGGTTTGTGATTAATACCTGCTGCAGCGGCGACATTTGTAATCTTTGCTGTGTACTGTCAATTTTTTTTTAGAAAACCCTCAATCAACGGTCAAACTAATTGCCGCAATTACCCAGGAAGCATCATTCTGATTGGGGTAAAATTTCAGTTTGTCAACAATGCATGTCTTGTCTAACAGTAACCGTATTTAGAGCGGAGTTCTACGCATTTCTGTACCCGCAAACACGCATACTTTGTGCACACCCTCAAAAGCCCATTTATAGGGCTCATATAGTGAAAATGGCAAGATAAACGGTCGTTTTTAACGGTGACGCGGACGGAGAAAAAATTCACGGAGACCACCACAGCATTAGAGGTCTGTGTTCTACTGAAATCTGTAATAAAAAGTTAGGATCAAATTTGTTCTACCTTGTTCAGCAATTTGACTAGCCTACTAGCCTCGCGACGCGCCAAGTTTCCAGTCTCTGTACAACATTGTATTTTGTAGCGCTATCGATGGATACGTCATTGGCCTTCTGAATCTCTGCTGTTTCGTCGCAACACTGTTTTCGTTCTTTGGGATGAAGAGAGAAAACAATACTTTACTACACACGCTCGAATCAAAATCAGCAAGCAGAAATTTTATTCATTTGCCATCACGAAATAAATTCTTTGATTGAACTTCCCCTCTCTTGTATTGGGCTCAGGGTGCTTTTGCGGGAAGTGGCCGCATCTATACCTATCCTTCAAAAGGCAGCTAAAACTCACTTATTCAGTGTAACCCCCCCCCCCCCCCTTCTCCAAAATCCCACTTGCTCTATGAAACACCGTCTCCAGTGATTTTTTTTTTCTGCTGGAGAGGACAGTTATGTTTCCCAATGGTGCGCATCAATTACGGCAGTATATGCCTGACTCATTAGTTTTGCGCCAACTTAGGGCAGATTCTCATTGGTTGCCAGAGCCGACACTGCTCGCACAGAGGCCAGAATAGCTCGTCGCTCTCTACTGAAGTATGACTATAATGCTTTTCTGCTGATAACGCCAAACCTATCAGGCGAGCGCGCCGCAGAAGATGGCAGAATCGGATCACTTGTTTTGTGTGCCATAAGTGTGCAAGCATCAATTACCTGTCAATCTAAAACGCTCAAACTAAAATCATCAAGCAGAAAATTTTATTCATTTGCCATCAGGAAATACATTCTTTGGTTGAACTTCTCCTCTCTTCTAATTCTATTGGGCTGTCGGCGTCACTTTTTGCGGGAAGTGACCATACCTATCCTTCAGGAGACAACTAAAAACATTCAGTCTTATAAAGAACAGCGTGGAACACGTGGTCACAATCATCATCACATCAACAAAAGAATGGTCCTTACCTTTTGTCTGCCATGCTGCTTCTCCTATAGGCCTAGTCCTACCATCTGTGACAGTAAGTACATGTATTTTGCATGGCCACGTGTGATTGGCAGATAAAAAAAAAACAAACAAAAAAACACGCAGTCGGTTTTGGCGCGAAAGAGTGACGTATGTGAAGTATGTGATTGGTTGGTTAAAAATAGCAAAAGTCTTACGGTGTGTATGCCGAGTCGCTCTTAGCAAATTTGTGTATCCGCGAGGCGGGATACAGGCGGGATACACACGCACAAATCACACCTGGCGACATAGTGAAGACTTGAACGATAATTTGAGAGATGACACAGAAGGGTAGTCCGCGTCTAGTGGTGGCGATCATGTGGGTCCCAATCATGTGGGTGTGTAGTCTATAGTGAGTCTTCACGAGGTGGGTAAAACAAACACACACACACACACACACACACACACACACACACACACACACACACACAATGCTTAAACAAAGACTTCCAATGCTCGGGTCGTGAGTTCGAACCCCGGCTGGGGCCAAATATTGTGCTGGCTTTTTCATCGTTGCCCCGTCTTTGATATCACCCTTATGTGGTGGAAAAGGACGTTAAACTTCCAAACACCCACCCACCCCTCTCTCTCTCTCTCTCGGAATGGAAACAACTGACCGGGCTGTCACACCAATCTTGTTTTTGGAAGAGAGACGTCAAGTTGTATTCTTTGAAATCTATGACGTTTTTGCTCACTGGGATGACGCATAATACATTTGGCGTAATAACTTTGATACAGTTCTTGCAATGAAAGCAGGCCCATGAAAATTGAAGTGTTGCTGCTGCGTGCGCAGTGTAAAGATCGAATTAATACCGACCCAATATGTTTAACAGACAAGTCTGCGCGGCGAACGTTTTCTAACTATGTGTTATGTCAGACATACACACGCGCGCGCGCACACACTCACACGCACACACGGCAGACTCGCGCGAGCCGCGTTTGTGCTCCATTGAGACCTATGTGGTGTCCTCTCACTCTACTATGCTATTGAGTGAGAGTCAGTGGGAAAAACAAAGCACACTACATCAATGAAACTCCCGCTTTCCCCGTCTACACATAGAGAACGTCCAAAAAGTGGCGACACATTCCCAAGAAATGCCAGTATCACGTCAAACATGACGTCGGAAAAATGACGCTGATACTACCTTTTGCGTCAGTGCGCGCGTGCCTTTTCTGCGATGGATCTGACCTGTTCAGTACGTAAGCAGCCCTGCACAGCGTTCTGGGTTCTTCTTCTTTCATGAATTTGTTCTCCGTGCATATTCTGTTCATAAAGTATTGGAGTTGTATTCTGTTCTATCCCGTGTCTTCTCTGCGATTGCACGAAGCCGGATGGCGACATAGTTGAAGTAAAATACACCACGTCTCCAAACAGAGGAATTCGGAAAGAAAGTGGCGAGACACCCCCAAGAAAAAACAGCATCACGTCAATCAAACATGACGCACTTACTTTACGTCAGTGCGCGTGCGTCTCTTCTTCGATGTTTGTGAGGCGTGTGGCTTGTAGAGGAAATGTGCTGTGAGTACAAATTTTCGAGTCAACTGACGATAACGGCTGCAGTGAATGTTTCTAATTTTTTTTGTATATTTTTTATGGCACCCCAGGATCATTATCTATGTATAGTAGGAGCGATTTTGAGATCTAAAGTGTGTTCACCAGCACTTTCATCAGGTACGGCTTACGCCAAAAGTATAAAAGCGACAACCTCCAAAATTCACTTAGTTGAGAGTCCGTATTCATGCTATCTATGTCCAAAACATGGAGTGGTTTAGGTAAATATTACGCCTTTAAACGCCAGAAAGCCACTTTTTCTGAAAAGTGCGATAACTCGCAAATCATGTGTGCAATCGTACCTGGATCGGGCCTTCTATTCAACAATCTTGATTCATTTAGAAACCCCAAATTTGAAATCGATCGGTTCAGTATTTTCGGAGAAATAGGCATCTGAACTGGGTTCACATGCAATGTCAACTCAGGCTCGGTTTACATGAAAACTATAAGAGCGACCATTTTCTAGTAGTGACTCTGTTCAGAGTCCGTATTCAAGCTATCTACTGCCAAAAAATTGAGTGATTTAAATAAATATTACGCCTGTACACGAAAGACAACCAACTTGTCTCAAAAGGGCGATAACTCCCAAATCACGTAAGCAATCATCACACGCTTGAATCGTCTAATGTAACATTTTGATATATTTGGATACCCCAAATTTGAAGCCATTCGGTTGAGTATTTTCGAAGAAACGGGCCTGGACACAATTCACACACACACAGCCGCACGCACACACGCACACACATCCGCACAGACGGCACTCACTGAGGAGGAGAAGCGCGTTCGGTGGACCGTACATGTCAGCATCGATGACGCACGTTTTGTTACGTCATTGTCAGAGTTACACTTGCAAAATCGTCTCTGCGGGAGATCGGCAGTGACGTGCGTTTGTACCACAGATGCTTGCCCATGAACGTGGAAAATTTAGCCCGTCCTATGATGTTGTTTCCATTACTATGGAAACAACATAACAAGATGGCCACTGACCAGCCCAATATGTTGTTTCCATTTAATCGCCTGCTGTCGTCACGGTCGTTCTTTTGTAATGCCATGTATTCGGGAGGACACACACACACACACACACACACACACACACACACACACACACACACACACACTACACTCTCTCTCTCTCTCTCTCTCTGAATGGAAACAACTGACCGGGCTTGTCAGACCAATCTTGGTTTTGGAAGAGAGACGTCAAGTTGTTTTCTTTGAAATCTATGACGTTTTCCTCATTGGGATGACGCATAATACATTTGACGTAATAACTTTGACTCGGATACAATTCTTGCAATGAAAGCAGCCCCATGAAAATTGAAGTGTTGCTGCTGCGCAGTGTAAAGATCGAATTTATACCGGCTCAATGTGTTTAACAGACAAGTCTGCGCGGCGAACGTTTTTTCACTATGTGTTATGTCTGCTGCGCGCGCGCGCACACAGACACACACAGACATACGCGCGCGCGCACGCACGCACGCACGCACGCACGCAGACTTGCGCGAGCCGCGTTTGTGCATGTGCTCCATTGAGACCTATGTGGTGTTCTCTCACTCTACTATGCTATTGAGTGAGAGTCAGTGGGAAAAACAAAGCTCACTACATCAATGAAACTCCCGCTTTCCCCGTCTACAAATAGAGAACTTCCGAAAAGTGACGACACACCCCCACGTCAATCAAACATGACGTCGGCAAACTGACGCTGATACAGTTTTGCGTCAGTGCGCGTGTGCCTTTTCTGCGATGTTTGTGAGGCGTGTGGCTTGTGTAAAGGAAATGTGCTTCGAGTACAAATTTTCGAGTCAACTGACGACAACGGCTGCAGTGAATTTTTCTAATTTTTTTTGTATATTTTTTATGGCACCCCAGGCTCATTATCTATGTATAGTAGGAGCGATTTTGAGATCTAAAGTGTGTTCACCAGCACTTTCATCAGGTACGGTTTACGCCAAAAGTATAAAAGCGACAACCTCCAAAATTCACTCAGTTGAGAGTCCGTATTCATGCTATCTATGTCCCAAAAATGGAGTGGTTTAGGTAAATATTACGCCTTTAAACGCCAGAAAGCCACTTGTTTTGAAAAGGGCAATAACTCGCAAATCATGTGTGCAATCGTACCTGGATCGGGCCTTCTATTCAAAAATCTTGATTCATTTAGAAACCCCAAATTTGAAATCGATCGGTTTAGTATTTTCGGAGAAATAGGCATCTGAACTGGGTTCACATGCAATGTCAACTCAGGCTCGGTTTACATGAAAACTATAAGAGCGACCATTTTCTAGTAGTGAGTCAATTCAGAGTCCGTATTCAAGCTATCTACTGCCAAAAAATTGAGTGATTTAAATAAATATTACGCATGTACACGAAAGACAACCAACTTGTCTCAAAAGGGCGATAACTCCCAAATCACTTAAGCAATCATCACACGCTTGAATCGTCTAATGTAACATTTTGATAAATTTGGATACCCCAAATTTGAAGCCATTCGGTTAAGTATCTTCGAAGAAACGGGCCCGGACACAATTCACACACGCACACACATCCGCACAGACGGCACTCAGTGAGGAGGAGAAGCGCGTTCGGAACAGCATACATGCCAGCATCGATGACGCAGGTTTTCTTACGTCATTGTCAGAGTTACACTTGCATAATCGTCTCTGCGGGAGATCGGCAGTGACGTGCGTTTGTACCACAGATGCTTGCCTATGAACGTGGAAATTTTAGCCCGTCCTATTATGTTGTTTCCATTACTATGGAAACAACATAAAAAGCAATGCTAAACCTAGCCAAGTTTATCAAAAACAGTAAAGTGATATAAGACTTGCATATCAGTTTCGCAAACAGCCATTGTCTCTCTAGTGTCTTGTTGGCGCCCGAATTTGAGCTCTTTTTTTTCAATGTTATTGTACTTTTGTGTTTTTATCTTGTCCTTTGTACAGCTGTAGTGTCCTATATTCAGAGCATTCACGTTCGCTCTGATTTTCTCTATTTCCTTCGACCCCCAAACGGGCTACAGGAATAAACGTTTGTGACTTTGACTTGAAAATACCATTCTAAACTGGAAGGGCCGCGGAATGGACAAGAACTGCACAACATGTATGCAGAAAAAAAAAAGGGGGGGGGGGACGAAAAAAGGGATGCACTAATCAATGGCTACGCCCGCGCCCCCACCCCCTCCAAGGCAGCAGCCCGAAATTTCCTTTCTCAGGTACTATAAGATCTACCGGTTACTATTCTGCATTTGTGTACTTTCGTCAATCAAATGCAGCTGGAATAATCATCCATCTGCCTTGGACATGTTCAGCCCACAAAAATCCAAAATAAAAGCAGTTCTAAATAATACATCAGAAAGCTAAATAGCTCCGCATCGCGTGATTCTCATGTGTTGATGTGTGAGAGAATCCGTGTGAATCACGTAAGCGTGCGTCTCTTTCTTTACCATGCAATAGTACACGTACTTTTCTCACTGTAAGTTTTAGCAGTGAAGATGGTGTTGATCAGTGTTTGTTGTTGTTCTTTTTCTGTTTGTAGATCCTGCGTGAAGAACTACAGACGGTGCGACAAACACAGCACCTGCTGCAATTATTTCCATTGCAGGTGCCAGTTATGGACGAATGACTGCACGTGCAGGGCGTTCAAAAGCATTTTCACAGAGTCCCCGAGCTTTCGCCGCAGAACATAGACTTTATTATCCAATCCTTTAACGTTCTAACGTGTCTTTAGATGAACAATAAACAAGGTCACCGACTCGCCCAGAGTAGCTCTACTCTCACCGACGCGTCGGCCGATGTCTGCCAACTCCTTTTCCACGGACGATTTTCAGCTGGGACGCGAAGTTGGCCGATTGTCGGGCGACGTGCGTCGGTCATGGAAAAGGGGCTTTAGATGAACAATAAACAAGTTTCGGGATATTCAAGTTCTATCAATGCATACTAGTATCTCCTTGAGTATTTCTTATATCAAACGTATATGAAAATCGATGATGTTTCCAACCGATTTTCCGTTCATAGTTTTGGGTAAGTGCTCAAGCACATTAACTGGCCAATCAAAGTGCCCAAGCAGTTTTGCCCGTGCACTCTTTTCTCTGATTGGTTACTAAGAGCGCTTGAGCAAATTAGTAGCCAATCGGCTCGCAAAGTGCTTGGGCGATTCATAGAGTGCTTGAGCAAAATCTGCCTGTGCTGTTTGGGCCCTTCAGTTTTGGCACATCATAGTTCTACATACTCCGTTCGATAGATCTGGAAATTTCACCGTGTTTGCGATGGAGAGCGTGAGAACAAATGTTGACCACTGGTGAACTCGCCTTTGAGGTGTTTTGATGAATGGGTAGTGTCGAGAGGCCGGGTGAAAAGTTTTTACGGTTTGAATGACAGCATCAAGCCCGAAATTGCCGGGAAACGTGTTTTGCGCTGACGGAGTACAATTTTTCAAGTGATATCGAGTGTGTTGGGGGGCCGTTAGATCTCTAAATATCGAAGCGCACGCAGGGGAAACATTAGGGGAATAAGATCGAACTTGTGCCCGAGAACGTTGAGGAGACAAAAGAGACTTGAAATACACAAACTGTGGACGGATGACAACGTAAACGAAACTCGGACAGTAACACTGTCCTATAACAATGTCGCTATGATCGGCCCCTGTAGTGTAGTGGTTAGCACTTCGGACCATGGACCGGGAGACCCGGGTTCGAATCCCAGCCGAGGCAAGCGGGATTTTCCTACCTAGATCGGCTCCTGCCCAAAGCGGGTGTGCTATGGGCCCAATGGAGAGGCTGTTGCCACACAGCCGAGATTCAACCACTTCACGGGTGGGACTTTGGGGGGTGCTTCCCTAGGTATGACAAGTCTTATGACGTGGATGATTACACGGCCGGCACGTAGTTCCCAGGCCTGGTTAATGCCGGGATATTTCCCAGGCCTGGTTAATGCCGGGATATTTGTGACAGGAAGCGTGGAATGCGGTCCTTTCCCGCAGTCCGAAACCACACGGACCTCCATAGCATCATCTCACCAGCATCCTCATCTCCATCATCATGCATGATAAAAATTGCCTCAGCTTCGGAGCCCGCCGTGGATTCCACCCATGACCTGGGAGGAACACCACTGGAACTGGCAAAAGAGTTGGAGCAGCAAAAAAACAAAAACAAAAAAATTAAAATGTCCCTATGGTCTCCCCTTGGAGTTCTGAGCTAGTTGGGAACTTTAAATTTGGTCAGCTCTTACAGCGTATGTTGGACCAGCATTCTAATGTCTTCAGCATAACTTGATGCATGTAGTAGTCTATGGAGACTAGCCGGCAGACTAACAGATACCACTTCGAACTAGTCTGACGAATATTAAAGCGTTCCAAGTTTGCAACAAAACAAAAAAAAACCAACAAAAAAACAAACAAAACAAAAAAAACTAAAAGTTTCGATTTCATGCAGTTCTGTTTTACTGTATTTCTCTTTCACTGATTACGGTAGTTCGATTTCGGTCCTTGTTAGTGTTGCATTTGTGAAGTGAAGGAGTGAATGTGTCATCACAAATTACAACATCTGTGCCATTTCTAAATGTTCAGTAAAGCTGTACGTGAAAGAGATACATTTCTGTTTATCATGTATAGCGTATATTTTTCATGTGCGAAAAAAATATTGAAAAACGGTGTCGTTACGTGATGATAACTGCAACATTACATCTCTGTAACATCGACATTCATAATGAAGTGTGTGTCCGCGTGCGCGCGCACACACACACACGCGCGCGCACGCTCGCACACATCTCTGGTATTAAGTATTGCTCTCTTCTCAGAAAGTTATCAGTATTTATTAACTAGAAGCAAGAAAGAAGAGAAAAGCAACTAGACGTGGATACATAGATAGTATATATATATAGTTGCTTTCTTTCCTGTGTATTAGCTCACACTTGTATTTACCCATCTCTACCCTCGAAATTCCTTTGTGGGTCGAAAAAGTGGGTGCTTTTGCACCCATGAGGTATGGGGAGGTTAACAGTTTTTTTTTCCCTTCTTTAAAAGCATGCCTGGTTTTGCATCCACAGTGTACAGGGTTATACACTTAAGTTGTTTACTTGCTTGTTTATTTACAAACAAAATCAGGTTTTGGAAAGCACTTCACCAACACCCTTATTGACAAAGTCTTGACGTTTCATGGAACTAGGCTGAAAATTGAACGAGTTACAGACGTTTGAATTAAGTGTGGGTGCAATTGCAACTGCGAAGGTTAACAGAAATTGGTCCAGCTCTACTTAAATCAGGACCATTCTCACAGTCCTGGTTTAGTGAGATGAGGCTTAGAGTGTATGTACATTCAGGACTGGTACCAAGGACAGAAAATAGAGATATATTAGTATTACAGAATGTTTAAAACTAAACTGGGTATGGGTGGAATTGAGTACACGTATTACCATAGTGGCTTACAGTTTCCAATCTAGGGATCAATAAAGTATATGTATCTGAATTTGATTTGTAGATGAAATTAAAAACAAGGATTCCTGCAATAAATTATGCATTTCTTTTGAAGACAGCCATACAAATATTGAGTTACAGCCTTGAAATCTATCTATGGCTATGTTATGAGCACTGCCCATTTCCGGGCTTTGGGAAGGTTAGATTCACACAGGCACCACCTGTTGACAGCTGAAGAAGACCAAAGAAACAAGAAAAGTAAACAGAGTTGAAAGCCGTAAACTAAAGTAGTAAGTACAGTAGTTTGCAATTTTAGATTTGCTTCAGCCCAAGCACTGGTTTCCAAGGGACATTTGTAAAAATTACATGAAAAAAAAAGATCAGCTTCTAGTTAATAAACACTGATCACCCATGTAACCAGTTACAGTTTCTGTAATAACGTCTATAAAACATAAGCCAGTGTCCATCCTCTAAACATGACAGTGCCACCAGTAAGCATGCATGTTTAACAAATGGACAGAATAGGCTGCAGACATGAGCCTGGAATCATCACATTGTTTTTTTTTTCCTGCATACAGAAAAACAAACAAACACAGTAAGCATTCAAGTTTAAGAAGCTGGATGGACTCTAGATAACACTCAGATAAACAAATGACACTATACAACACTGGGGTAATTCATTACACAGTGTGAAAGCATAAATGTGCCATGTGTATTTGAATTTATACACAACATATTAGTGTCACATATTATGCTTGTTCAACAATTTCGTTTGTGGCACGGTATACACATATATACCCACCAATTTTTTTTCCAGCATGATCAACATGCCAGTGTTTGCAAGCTACATCACAGGCGACATCAAAGGACGTTAGGGACCGGACGACTATCGAAGAGAGCGCTGAGAAAATACCAAGCAATTCTACAAGTGACATTGTGTTATTGACATATTTACAGTAATGTGGAAACTGTGTATGCAGTCAGTACACCAGCACCTGAAAGAAGGCAGACCTTGCAAGTATGATATGCACTGCCGAGACAATCTGAAACCACAGTGGAATCAAGACAAACTTAACTTACACTGCCAGTTTGACATGATCCTTTGGTCAAATTCAGAGGATGACTCGAACCAAACAGCTTGTATAGGTCAACGTACTGACAATGATGCAGTAACAACACTTGCCAATGCTACCTGCAAGCAGCGATGCATAGTGCAATGCAGTTGGATATTTCTGCACACAAAGGTCTGATCTGCCATGCAGGAGAGAAAATGTTCGGCACAGAGACTACTGCCGGTGCCAAGTAGATATGGCGTGTTTGCCCTATAAATAGGGGCACCTGCAATCTGTTGTTGGTCCATGGCACAGAGCTGAAAGGCCACAGGGTCACCCCTGAAGGTAAAAATCCCTTCACCATCGAACTTTGGGCTCTTGACTTTGGAAGATTAGGATTTTGTGTCAGGAGAAAGCTGTAATGATGCAACCCCATATGACAGGCCAAGCAAGAACACTGACAGTCTTGTCAGCAACGACAAAATGGCAGTGAGAAAGCAGCACCAATAAAGGTAATCGACATAAAAGTCTCACACAAGCATCATATCATTTGACTGACCCATCTTTCACAAACTTCCTGTGGAAAATGTCAACTGTTGTCTCCAGACACCGACGCAGGTCATAATCGCAGAATCCAATCGAAAACTTGTTTTCTGTTGGCTTGTAGATGTCAAGACCACGTCCTATCTTGATAACCCACCCATTGTCAAATCTGAACACACAAAGTACAGCTGGGATGTAGTTTTGTAAAAGGCAATACAATGTTTTTGAATCAATGAATCAATCCATTTATGTTTTTGCATGAATCAATCAAATTCAATGGTACCTGAACCAGATTAAGAAATTGCTTTATTTCCTCCTTTGTTTTGACTAGTAGACCAGACCTGGTAATTTGTCAAGCTCACTAGTCAGGCACTCTGACATTTCACCAGTTATGAGCACATTACTTCAAGTTAATATACTTTCCTGAGAAACATCAGCCCAAAAGGGACAATCACATTCTCACCTGATCTCTCTGTCATGCAGTGTGTTAGAGAACTGCACTTCTAGTACGACGTTAAAATGGAGTAAGGACTTTCGAATCTGATCCAATTTCTGTTGCTGCTGCGTCTGGTTGTTGGTGTCTTGCTGTTAGCACAAAGAAAGAGACCCACCATGGGTAAAAAACAGAAGCGTTCACATGTAAGTTTAGTTATCTCATGTAATTTGCTATCAAAAAGACAACTCTCTCCTGGCAAATCAAACATCTACTTTGAGTTTCCATAAACCACACACAGATAGTGTTAGTTTAACAGCAGACAAAAAGAAAACAAGCTCAAAAATCACCTCGTCTACACCAGTTACCAAAAGAATCTTCTTCAGTGGTGATTTCTTTTTCACAAGCACCTCACAGAATCGAAGAAAATTGTAAATCTGCAAAAAACACATGGAAAAAAACAACAACAAATAAACATGCACACAGAGCATGGGATAGATATGCTAGCTAGTAACACTGCAGTTTTTACTATCAGGGCATAAAACGGTCCATGATTGAAAAGGAATAAATGTGTGTAGCATGTAGTGAACTGTGATGGAGCGGCAAAGCCACAAGCACACATCTTCAAAGCAGGTGCGTTATGCTGAGGGACATGCTCCCCATTTTTTTTTTTTTTTTTTTTTTGTTTGTTGTTGTTTAGACTAAAATCTGTGCAATTTGGTGCATCCTGGCATGATTTTATGTCCTGATGAAGAGGAAACACTCTTTCTGGAGGAAAACTACAATGCAACTAAAATCTGTGCAATTTGGTGCGTGTTTTTGTTTTTGTTTTTGTTTTTTTTGCTTCCAAAACTCTTTGCCGGCTCCAGTGGTGTTCCTCCCTGGTAATGGGTGGAATCCACATAGGGCTCGGAAGTTGGGGCAATTTTTATTATGCATGATGATGGAGATGAGGATGATGGTAAGATGATGCTATGGAGGTCCATGTGGTTTGGGACTGCGGGAAAGGGCCGCATTCTACGCTTCCTGTCATAAATTAACCAGGCATTAACCAGGCCCGGGAACTACGGCACCTGCGGTCCCGGCTGTGTAATCATTCACATCGTAAGACGTGTCATACCAAGGGAAGCACCCCCAAAGTCCCACCCGTGAAGTGGATGAAGCTCAGCTGTGTGGCAACAGCCTCCCCATTGGGCCCTGGGTAGGAGCGATCTAGGTAGGAAAAATCCCGCTTGTCTCGGCTGGGACTCGAACCCGAGGTCTCCCGGTCCATAGTCTGAAGTGCTAACCACTATACTACGGGGGCCGGTAATTTAGTGCGTTTTGACATGATTTTGAGTGCTTCAGAGAAGGAAACACTGGTTTTTTTGGTGGGTGCGGGGTTGGGGGAATATTTAGCCAAAGGTGGAAATCCACCAAAAGGTGAAAGATTTTATTACGTGTATTATTGTTGTTCAGGTGGCACTAAGCGCAGGTTCTCATCCTGCTGACTTGGTCGTACGAAGGTAGGGGAAGGGAACATAGAAGGTGTTTATATACACTGTATATGCAGTGCTTCTTGAGTAATAGGGTTTTGCATGCAACAACCCAGCTTTAGATCTAGCACTTTTGAAATGCCCTCAGGCAGACAGCGCAGGATTGACGTAATTCCTGTAGGGCAGAAAGAGTTATGTCATTATCGATTTGCTTTGTGTCTATAGTGCGAAAGCTGTGTGACAGAAATTTCAGGGATTTCCTTGAAAATTTTGGGCAAAAAATAAACCAAACAAAACACAAAAAAATGGACGGTGGGGAAGATCTAATTTAGAAAGGATGCCACTGACTTGGTGAACAGTTCGGATGTACGGGTCGTCCACCTCCACAGCAGTGAGTCGATCATCAATGAATCTGCCAAACAGGTTGATATAGCTGTGGCCGATGGAATCTTCCTCAATGTGGATCTGTTCGTGGAATTTGCCAGCTGTGGATTAGGTGGTCAGAACTATGGTTACTGAATCAGTCATTCGAAAACCAAACAATGTTGGTAAATTAATACACTGTACATTCTAATGTACACTGTAACTCACAACAACTTATCCTCACCCCCAAATTAAATAAATAAATAAATAAATAAATAAATAAATAAAATAAAACATAAAAAGAGTGAACATTTCACTCCCCAATGTTATGAGCACGGTAAGCATGGAGCTTTTCAGCATGTTATATGAGACCAACATCATCACCATGAACATGGCAGAAAAACAAATACGAAAACACTGGAACAGAAATCCTATTTCAACATTTCCAAATTTAGTAAGGTAAGTTAAAGTACTGAAAGAAAGACTGAAACAACAAGCACAAGAACAAATTAATTAGGTGACACTAACATTTCCCATTTAGATAGTTTACCTTCTTTTTCCTGATTAATATGCTTTTTCAGTTCCTCAGCCCTCTTCAAGTACTCCTCAATCTTTTCACGATATCGGCCCTTTTTTCCAGCATCTGATGTGGCTGTCAGATACATGAAAAAGAAAAATGATTACTTACAATTACAATTCTTACATATAAATATACTGACCTTCCAATGAGGTGAAGCCAAAAAATACTGAAAATAATTCTAGGACTATGTGACGAAGTGGCAAGCCACGAGTGCGCGTCTGGGAGCATGCCCCCCCCCCCCCCCCCCCCCCCCCCCCCCCCCCCCCCCCCCCCCACCCCCCCCCCCCCCCCCCACCCCCCCCCCCCCCCCCCCACCCCCCCCCCCCCCCCCCCCCCCCCCCCCCCCCCCCCCCCCCCCCCCCCCCCCCCCCCCCCCCCCCCCCCCATCCAGAAAATTTGTAAAATATAAGACTAAAGTCTGTGCAATTTGGTGCATTTTGGGCTTGTTTTCCGATCATGGAGGGGCAACCACTCACGGTACAAAAAACGTTGATATCCCCCCCCCCCCCTCCTGGTTTTTTATCCCCGGATTTAGACATTTCACAGAAATGACCTATTTGAAGTTGAAATTTACGGAAATAATTATTTAATCACAATGAAATGCAGAGTACCAGGGTTGCAAACAGACACCCCTCCTCCCCCCCATCCTGTTAGGGATAGGAACATATGTGCCCTCTACACAAAACCCTAGAAGAAAGCCCACTATGGCAAACTATGCACACATTAACCCCCCCCCCCCCCTTTCCCTCTCCACCCCCATTTGCGTTAATATTGTAATGTCTCCTGACAGGGAAAGAAAGTGGAAACAAACCTTTCATGACTGAAAGGAGAAGGCTTACACCTTCCTGGTAACATGTTGCCGCTTCGTCCAGTCTCTGGCCACCTGTGTCAAGCTCCACAGCACGCTTCAGCAGACCAATAGCAGAAGCTTCAACTCCCTCCATGATGGTTTATACTTATAGAATCACTGGCAGATTTTGTCACTGTCAGTTAACACTGGCAGCTAAGGCCACTAGATGATAATGATGGAAATACGTGGGCCGCCACAATCAGCAGCATAACTGCAGCAGTTGGGTGGATGGAAAACAAATGGCCATAAAAAAAATTGAGCTGTAAGCAACCCGGACGCATCTATTAAACCGAAGGTGAGACAGCATGGATACTGATCAGGGATTTGACCTTCTGCTCATGGATCATGGAGTGAATTCACAGAACAGGCCCCATTGAACTTCAGCAGGAACGCACTTCAAGATGTTTTCCAAGCAGCTCTGACACTGAAGAAAACCATCCAAAACAAAAATATATGTAAATAAATAAGCAAGTACCTCATATACACCTGACCCAAATTTTTTATTCATTTTTGTTTTATGAATAAATGCAGAATAGGATTCTGATTCTGAATATCACTGACAAAAATACAAAACAAAAAACAAAACTACCACATCAACCTTAATTATGTCTGCATTCGAGTAAACGTTGACAGTGCATGTACTCTTTCAAATATATCATTGACAATAAATGCTGCTCAATATACATGAAATATTCAACGACAAGGGCCTAAAGATAAGCATCGTCAATGAATCTGCTCATAATCCGCCCCCCCCCCCCCCCCCCCCCACCAGAGTCGCTGGTTCACTGGCGGTACCACCACTCGACGCTCCGCAGACGAACCTTCCCTTCAGCATCCGTCAATGCTTAGTTACCACAACGTGGTGCCATCAGGCTGCAGAAAACGACAAATACGTTGAAGAAATCAAAGGTGAACAGCTAAATCCCCCATTCACCCCTAACAAGACATATAGGGCATATGAATGCTTGCCTTGAGGACTTGGGTAGACGTCTGCTACTTTTGTTTCGTAGCGGGAGCAAGGTCATATGATCACTGTCCAGCACTTAATTGTAAGAATCAACTCTACATATTAAAAATGGAGAGTTTGAGATATACGTATTTTTAGTTTCGTGGTGCGTGTAACTGACAGATTCTGTTAAAATATAATTAATATTATGCGTAATCTGTAAATTTCCCTGGTCGATCTGTGCGGGTCTGCTGTCGTTGCCTTGGGATCTGATAGATACTTCCGGCAAGTCTTTGAATTCGATAACAGTCTAGGTAGAGGAATCTGTTACCGCGAAAAGGAGCAATGTCTGGCCTTCCACGGGAGGTTCTCAAATGGGTCCAAAGTCTGGACCTTACATGGCAAGTGAAAACACCAAAATGGTAAGATTCAGCCCCCCCCCCTCTCTCTCTCTCTCTCTCTTTCTGCAGGCGTTTCTGATGCTTTTTCTTTACAACTTTCCTGTTTTGCTAGGGATCTTGTACATGTAATTCCATCCAGGATTTTTTGTCCATATATAGTGCTACGTAGGAAATTGTGTGTGTGTGTGTGTGTGTGTGTGTGTGTGTGTGTGTGTGTGTGTGTGTGTGTGTTGGCTATTTCATGATCTCCAGTATTAACTTTCTGTCATCAGGGATTTGACCAATGGATTATTAACTCTTTATCATCAGGGATTTGACCAATGGATTCTTGGTGGCAGAGATCTTCTCCTGGTATTTTCCACAGGAAATCCAGATGCATTCTTTTTACAACCGATGTTCTCTTGACCTGAAGCAAAGGAACTGGTACATCTTAAAAAATGTAAGATAATCTTTGCTTTTCTTCTGTATCATCTGCACCAGATGGAAAATATATATGAAGTCAGTTTTAACAATATCAAAATGTCTCTTTAAAAAAGGTAAATAAATAATTAAAACCTATAAAAGGAAGAAGGGAAAGTGGAAATGTGCAAGCTTTGAAGATCTGATTGATATTTCTGATGCTGATGCATCTTGTTCAGTTTCAGTTCTCATTTCTTTCATAAATCTTGATGCCTGTCAACGTTCCTTTACAATAACTATCACGCTGTGTAACTTGTTTTTGGTTTTTTCTTCTCCACAGTTTATAAAATCCAAGCATTTGGAGATCCCTGCTGAGTATGTTGAAGGGACAATCCACACCAAAGAAGGTGCTGCTGCTCAGCTCCTTGAGTGCATGTATCAAATTCTCACCAACAGAAGGTGTGTAGATTTTACAGAAGTGCTGTCTGATAACATGCAAATGGCTGATAACATGCAAATGGCTGATAACATGCAAACGGCAGGGGGAGCCGGGGTGGCTGAATGGTAGAGCGTTGGACTTCTAATGCTCGGGTTGTGAGTTCGTATCCTGTCTGGGGCCAAATATTTGTGCTGGCTTTTTCATCGTTACCCCGTCTTTGATATCACCCGTATGTGGTGGAAAAGGACGTTAAACCCCCAAACACCCACCCCAGCCACCCGCAAATGGCAGATTTGTCTCATTGCATTGCAGCAGGCAGCGTTTCTCTGAATGTCATCTGCACTGCCTCAACCATTTTACCTATAAAGCATTTTGCCTTGGCCTACTTTTCAGAGTGAGGAAACCCATTCCTGAAATGCCGACAGACTACACTGACTTTGCATACCAGGTGAAGCTGCCAATGCACGCTAGATCGACCGCTATCCAGGCAGTGAAAAACAACCTGAAGGACACAGAGATCATGGCTGACCCGAACCTGATTCTGAATGCACAGAAGGTACATATGCCCATCTCAGGCCTCATTTGTTCTGTCTTTGGTCAGACTTCTCAACAGGTAAAGGTCTCCCTGCCTTTCCCCACTGCTGTACTGCAACCACAGGCCTAAAAAAAGATAAGACCCACCGCCGCACGCTGCCACCGCTGCTTGCGAGTGTCACTATCGTGGCCATCTTGTGAATACCAGAACTCAGATGCTCTGTGTACAGGACGCCTCGTTCGAAATACAAAGTTCTTTAGAACGACGTCATCAGAAATGTGACATAAGATAAAGCGGACCAATGCTATGCGCACTATGTAAACAGCTAATAGCGTCTGGCCAATGCTATGCGCGCTATGTAAACAGCTGATAGCATCTGGCACTTCCAGGTACTCGCAACATGGCGCGCGGCGGCGTCACACTTCCAGGACCGCAGGGGGTCTATCTTTTTTAGGTCTGTGACTGCAACCCACAACTTTGACCCTGTATGTGTATGTGTCTGTATATGTACAGTGTGTGTGTGTATGTTTTAACCTCTACGTGTACATATTTTGACTGGGAAACTGTTTATCTGGGGGGGATGTGCTGTTGCCGTGAATATCAGTTTTGTTTTATTCATGGTCAGCAAGATTTCATTCAGTTTTACATTCACACCTCCAGTATGCATATGCTCAGGAACTGTATGGGGTGAACATGCTTGTCTCATGCAGTGGATGCTATACATCAGATATGCAATGAGCTGGACAGGTTGAATCCATGTTCAAGTTATCTGCAGTCTCACCCATTTCAGTATATGCATGTATTGCAATTGCTGAGCACAATTAGGGTTCTAAATTTATTCTTTAGTTTGTCTCTTTATTTCTCTTGTTATTTATCTTGTTTACGGTTATGTCATCAGACCCAGAAGATCATGAATGACCACATTGACCACCGTCGTATGGAGCGGATGGAAAATCCTGCACGATTTAACATCAAACCAACATTTGGAGAAAAATGCATTCGCAGGCCTCTTCCCCAGGCCTCCTCCCAGTCTGAGCCAGTTCAAAACCAAGATGATTTTGGCGCAGATGAGGATGGCGATCAGACATTCAGACCCGCCAAGGAACAGAGTGAGTTGACCTGTATGCCGGTATATGTAAAGTAGGCTAACTTTTAACTGCTGCTTTTTAACCTGATTGCTGCAACCTTCTCCTAATCATGAATACAACCAGTGCCAAGATCCCTTCATATTTCACAGAATGATTTTTATTTGTTGGTTGTTAGTTTTGTTTTATTTGCTTGGAGGGGTAAGGGGGTGCTGTTTTTGTTGTTGTTGTTGTTTTGTTTGTTTGTTGTTGTTTCTTGGGGAAGGGGGGGGGGGAGGAGTAATGGTGGAGGGTCGTGTGCTGTTTGTTTAGGGGGCCTTTTTCGTTCGGTTGGTTGGATGGTCAGATCTTGTCATCGGTGGCCTTGCCAAACCTCATATGCTGAATGATTATCATTTCACTCGTGAGGTTCGGTGAAGGACAGCAATGGCGTGTTCTGGATGAAGCAAGCAGGAAGAGTTTGGGTCAAAATTTATGGTTGAAAAATGTGTTGGTATGTAATGTAGGGCTTCGTATCCATATCGGAAATTGGTCATACTGCAAACTGATTTATTTTTTTAAATGTCTGTTGTTGTTGTTTTTTTTAACCAATTAAAGCAGACATATGTCCTGTCGTTTCTGCGGCACAGTGGACAAGTGTCTGATACTTTTATGGTCAGCCAGTCCTGTTACAGTAGCCTTGGATATGAGGGTGGGGTGGGTGTTTGGGGGTTTAACGTCCTTTTCCACCACATAAGGTGATATCAGAGACGGGGCAACGGTGAAAAAGCCAGCACAAATATTTGGCCCCAGCCGGGATCGAACTCATGACCTGAGCATTAGAAGTCCAACACTCTACCATTCGACCACCCCGGCTCCCCCTTGGATATGAAGCCCTGGGTATAAATGCATGTACAGGTTACACCATGAGGTATTTGACTCAGGGGGGTATGTTTGAAATCTTGCCTCTATACAGGTCAAACATCGAAAAAGCCAAAAAAGCCGAAAAAAAATTTTGCTTTCAGTCAGTTTAGAGACCCATCACGCTAATGAGTTCTGAATATCACGCAGATGTAAGAACGTACATGTTGGTTCTTGAAAAAAATCGCGTTTGCTGTTTGCTCAGTTGTTGTTGTTTTTTATGTTCATTATCTTGTGGTGTTCTGGCTTGCTTTTGTCCAAAGAGAAAACTTTTTGATACCATAAATCTGACCCAAAATCTCAGAATGGATTTGTTTTTGTTCACTGTTTTGGATGGGTAGGTGTCACCGCATTCATCTCTACACCTTCTACATGCACAGTGAAGGAGTCTGCTCTGCCGGGGCGGATTCTCTCCTATGTGTACGATATAAGCAGAGACGTCTCTGCATGAAGACCCTTAAAACGTTCTGAAATCACACAGATAAGCTATTTGCATGGCTTAAAGCTGTTTGTAAATACATCATAAACTGATACATAAGATAAGATTTCAAACAGAGACATACATGTACATAAGAGAAGCCTGTGGTCGGTGGCATGGAAAACAGTGAACAGCAGGTTTGCACATAAAGTTGTACATGTACCTTGCAGCAGAAGGCTTCCACTGCTTCACCCTGTGGCAGCTTGAGTATCTCAGAACAAACAGATATGTCCGCTGAGAAATAGCCACATGCGGAAAAAACGTTTCTGCCATACTGTTTGTATTGCAGATGCATAGGATGAGCTTATAAAACTCACTACACATTCCCATCTCGTTCTTGCTGACAAGTACTGGCTGGACCAATCTGAGATATTCAGCAACATGCACACTGAGAGCATGGCTTGAACGGTGATGAAAATCGTTTGACATCCACCATTTTTTCCAAACATTGGTTGACATTTTATTTTTATTTTATTTTAGTAATGACTTTTCAGTTGCGTTTGCTGAAGAAAAAAGTTGGCATGTGCATGTTTCTTTATTGTGTTTGCATGCCTCGTTTGCATGTGCATGTGCAGGTGATCTGTCATTGCCAATGTCAAGGGAGCCTAGTGTACATTTCAAGGAGATTCAAGTGCAGCAGATGGACAAGTCGGCCCTGTACAACATGCCCATCCCTGGAGTTTGACCACTGAGAAACTAAACCGCTCAAAATGATAGAACAACTGCAAAATGACACATACAGACTTTCCTGGAAATGGAAATACTTCTACAGAGAAAACAGCTAATATTGCCCATGCGGAAAAACACCACCAAACATCCTTGAGTTTTGGTAAAAACAAATGTGCAGCCTGTACTGGAAAAAATAATGATGGGTGTTTATACCTTAGCATCTGCTTCTGCGAGGAAGTTAAGCCAAGCTGATTGCCCGTGAAAATTTGTAGATGAGCAACCTGAGGATTGTCAGTGAGGTGTGTTACAATTAATGTATAACACTGCAATAAATGTGAATGTTATCATTGTATTCTTGAGATCTCAAGTTCATGATACGTTCATGCAGGATTCTGTCTAGAAAAGAAACTACAGTCGAACCTGCCAAGGCGGTCACCTGTATAAGCCAAACCACTGTCTAACCTGGTCACCCTAGAGGATCCCCTGACACACTAGCTGTTGACATGACACCCTGGATAAACCGGTCACCCTGTCTAAGAGTGGTCAGTTTGACCCAGTCCTTGGGTGACCGCCTTACACAGGGTTTGACTGTATCTGAAACTGTGTTTGTTGGGGTCTTTTGCTGTTGTTGTTTTCCCAATAAAGACTTGTTTGATTACTGCATTTATTGCTGAAACTGCAAGTCCTATTCAGTTATACTTTGTGTGTGTGTGTGTGTGTGTGTGTGTGTGTGTGTGTGTGTGTGAATTTTGGTATGTGGGTGAATGTGTCTGTCTGTGTGTAACAGAAATATCCTGACAGCTACATGTCATACATGTACCAGTTACGTTTACAAAATACCGCTTCACTTTTTGCAGGCCTCTAAGCAGGAGATGGTTCCATCTCCATCCTAGACTTTCGCACACTAGGCAAGTGTAGCAACGGATTGCAAGCAGCAAACGCCAGAAGTACACATTTTCATCATGGCATGCAAAGAAACAGGAAAATAGGCAGCATATGTTGCATAACTTCAGCTGATGCATCTCTGCATGATTCTTGAAATTTCCTCTCCGATCTTGTATTTATCCGTTCACTGATGAAATCATGTCACACCTGTGAGAGAGTGTACGTATCTGCGTGAATGTGAATTGATTTTTACTTTTTGTCATTCACTGAATTTTGTTTGTCACTAGAAGATTGTACATTCCCTTCCTCTTCTGCCAAAACAATTTAGTTACAATTTATCTACAATACGCAATGATTACAATTTATCTACAGTAAGCATGGACGATAAAATGAGCATATCACATGAAATACAAACGTTTAGTCTTATGCCCATGTGAACGAAGCCTTTAGATCTCAAGTTCTTTACTGGCATGACATTGATGTGCATTGTCCATAGACATGTATTTCAAAATAATGAGTGATTGAATTAAGTGGTTTGTAACATTTACTGTGCACAACTATAAAACGACCTATATTTTCTGGGTGTTTTCATTCTCATGTATGTGTGTGTGTGTGTGTGTGTGTGTGTGTGTGGGTGTGTGTGTGTGTGCGTGCAAAAGTTGACCACAATACACAAACAGAAAAAGAGCAGTTTTAAAATAAAGAGCTTGTATAATAAAGAACAAAAACAGCTTTGGCTGTCTTCTTTATTCAGCAATACCAACAAAGCAAAATTACAACCATTTTAGGCTCTTCACATGAGCAAAACAAATTCATCTATGCTGCAAGTACCGCTCTCTAACGTGACTGAAAATAAAGACATCACGTTCTTGCTTGCCAGACTAGTGGTTACATTTACCCTCCGATGACTCAACTTGGTTACAAAGACAGTATATCGTATGTGACCTTTGAGGGCTTCATATACATATGGGACATTAACCACAGACCGTTAAATTTTTTTGTTTGGTTGGTTTTTGTTGTTTTTTTGTTTTTTGTTTGTTTGTGTTTTTTTGTTTTTTTGTTTGGGGGGGGGGGGTGTAAATGTCCAATTATATTCTTACAGAGGCGGACATACAATACATCCCATCATTTCTGCACCCAACTGGTCACAGTCCGAAACTCCAAACTTCTGCATGTGGTTTCTAATGAGACTACCAGTACTATATGCACATTTCATTCTACCAGCAGGCAGAGGAGGACAATTTGTTCACAAGCATGATAATTTTCACAAAGCACACTGCATGTGATGGTGTGTTCAAGCAGTTGTGTAAAGTTAATTCATAAAATCGGTACCGTCAGTTACAAAATGACCTACTGGTTTGTTTGTTTTTTCTTATTCAGGAGTAATGTCCCCCCCCCCCCCCCCCCTTTTTTTTTTTGATCAGTCCTGTTTTATTTCCCACAGATATGAAGCCCTGTGCCATAAAACAGTCATTGCACCTTTGAGGTCTGGCAAGGAGTGTTACCCCATATGCAACAGACAATACACTGTGTCAACAAACAAAATTGATGTGACTACCAGTATCCATACAAAAATTATGCAGGTGTGAAAGTATACAATTTGAGTCATATACATAGCTGCAATAAGTATCCAGTGAAAGCTACCGTAAAAAAATACCTACAGTGAAAAAATAACATTAAAAAAAAACACAAGAACTTCTTTCACGACTGAAATTGTGTCAGAAAATACAATACACACATATTATTTCAGCCTCAGATCTAAAACAGACTCGGCCTCTTAATACCTTCACTCAAAACTGTTGTTCAACAGTTACTAACATTGTCATTATAATCTCTCTCATCCATATACAGGCCCATTCGCTTAAGTCAAACACGCTTAAGTCGAACTTCGCATACGTCAAAGCAAAAAAAAAAAAACCCAATCCCAGCCAAACTTGTTCTTTGTATGACTGAATTTTCCACGGATAAGTTGAACAGCTTGCACATTCATCTTCCAATTGCATCTTTACCAAAAAGCTACAATTACAACATATATGTTTGTATCACCAAAAAATAAATAAATAAATAAAGAAAAAAAATCTCACTGGATGATGCTGACCACAGAGTCTCACTTGCCAAGGTAAGCTTCTTGAATGCTTACTATGTTGGTTTTTCCCCCCCATATGCAGAAAAACTAGAAAGGCAGAAGCCTCCACGGCTCCCTTGTGACACAGGTCAAGGTCATTCACAAGAGTATGTATGTAAAGCTCTTATTACTATCCATTATCATGCCAAGTAAAGTGTCTCTGGCGCTCTGAGTCCTTGGCAATATTACAATTTTCCCCCGAAACAGTTTGTATGGCCTTGACCTTTGGTCAAGGTCATTCAAATGAGATCTCATCATATGTCTATTATCATGCCAAGTTCGATGCCTCTAGTATTTGTAGTTCCCCCGAAAACAGTAATGTTAAAATTCATAACAGACAGCTTTAATGACCTTGACCTTCAGTCAAGGTCATTCAGAAAGGTAGGTCTCATTGCTGTCTATCATCATGCCTCGTTTGGTGCCACTACTGTTTGTTGTTATGGACAAAATGCCAAGGTTAAAGTTTCCAAAAAAAGGCTTGCATGGCCTTGACCTTGACTAAAGTCACTGAACACAGGTATGTCTGTAAAGGTGCTGCCAATGACAATCATCACACATAGTTTGAGGCTTCTGATCCTTCTAGATTCTGAGAAAATGCAAATGTAAAATTTCCCAACAGACTGTTTTAATGACCTTGACCTTGAGTCAAGGTCATTTAAGATGGTATGTGTTGCATAGGTCTTATCACTGTCTATCAGCACGCCAGGTTTGGCACCTCTGCTGTTTGTTGTTTCTGAGAAAATGCCAATGTTAAGGTTCACAAAAATAGCTTGTACGGCCCTTGACCTTGACACAAGGCCACTGAACACATGTATATCTGTAAAGTTCTTATGGATGTCTATCATCATACAAAGTCTAAAACCTCTGGTGTTTGTAGATTACGAGGAAAATGCCAATGTAAAATTTTCAAACAGAGAGCTTTAGTGACCTTGACCTTGAGTCAAGGTCATTCAAAATGATATGTTTTTAAAGGTCTTGCGGTTGTCTATCAGCATGCCAAGTTTGGTGTCCCTGCTGTTTGTAGATTCTGAGAAAATGACAACGTTAAAGTTTTCTGGACACACACACCACACACACACACACACACACACACACACACACACAGACAGACAGACAGACAGACGACGGAGGGTTAAAACATAGACTCCCATTGTTACACAAGGGAGCCAAAAAACAACAATCTGATATAGTAGAGAATAACAGAACAAAACTAATGACACCACTGACCTAAGTACAAAAATGACAAAGGGATGACAACATGCCAAATTACGTCACCCCGTTCCAAAGTCATGACGTCCACGCACCTAATTCTGTGTCGTATTTTCTATGGCTCAAGTCAAACAATTTAAAGCCTTTGAGTGTTATTCTTTGAGGGGATGTCAGAAATAGATTTCTCTATTCTCAACTTTTAGCCAAAAGTGAGGAAAATTATTGGTGGCGTGGAACTGATCTGAGCATTTGGGGGAAAAAATTCATAAAAAATCTACTTGCAGAGGAAAACAAAGATTAATTTTCTAACCACAAAAAAAGAAAAAAATCAGTGCAATGTACCCAGACTTTAAGGCACACGTACTGACAATCAGAGTGTCTAAATACAGCAGTTCAGCCTCATTATTTATGTTTAAAAAAAAAATTTAAAAAAAATTAAAGATGGTATGCATATCTTCATGGAGTAGCTCCAACAGTTTGTTTAAAAAGCAACAATTTTTGCATTTTTAAGGAATCAGATCTTTTTCATTTTATTTTTACTCAGAACACAGCATTTACCCATACATGACATGTAGTACAGTGTTGCCAGATGCCTATACTACTTGCGAACCTACTCTGCAGAGCATCTCATGAAACTTTGCAAAACACTTCTGGGTAGTGTTGTCATGGTGTATGGGGGTGGACAATAAGGTAACACATGAGTTAAAAGCGAGAGATAAGGATAAACAAAATCTTAAAGAAAAAAAGAGTTAAGTCCACTTGGTATCAAGTGCAAACCCATGGAAATTTAAAAAAATGTTCTGGGTATCAGTGCATTATTAAATTCTTACTGCATTATTATCATATTACTTATTACATTTTTAATAAAATCATTTATACAAAAATGATGCCAGAAATGTTACAATTCTGCTGTGAGCGTGCTTTAAATAAAATATTTTAAAATAAAATAGTGCAGCATGCCAAATATGTCACTGTCTACATGTACAAAATGGGCTGGCCTAAAAAAATCATAACATCTGTGAAAAAAATAAAACATGTAAAAAAGTTTCATGAGACATAATTAATCCCAACAAAAACAAGATGGCCACCAGCCCAATATGTTGTTTCCATTTAATCACCTGCTGTCGTCACGGTCGTTCTTTTGTAATGCCATGTATTCGGGAGGACACACACACACACACACACACACACACACACACACTACACTCTCTCTCTCTCTGAATGGAAACAACTGACCGGGCTTGTCAGACCAATCTTGGTTTTGGAAGAGAGACGTCAAGTTGTTTTCTTTGAAATCTATGACGTTTTCCTCATTGGGATGACGCATAATACATTTGACGTAATAACTTTGACTCGGATACAATTCTTGCAATGAAAGCAGCCCCATGAAAATTGAAGTGTTGCTGCTGCGCAGTGTAAAGATCGAATTTATACCGGCTCAATGTGTTTAACAGACAAGTCTTCGCGGCGAACGTTTTTTCACTATCTGTTGTGTCTGCTGCGCGCGCGCGCACACAGACACACACAGACATACGCGCGCGCGCGCACGCACACAGACTTGCGCGAGCCGCGTTTGTGCATGTGCTCCATTGAGACCTATGTGGTGTTCTCTCACTCTACTATGCTATTGAGTGAGAGTCAGTGGGAAAAACAAAGCTCACTACATCAATGAAACTCCCGCTTTCCCCGTCTATAAATAGAGAACTTCCGAAAAGTGACGACACACCCCCAAGAAATGCCAGCATCACGTCAATCAAACATGACGTCCGCAAACTGACGCTGATACAGTTTTGCGTCAGTGCGCGTGTGCCTTTTCTGCGATGTTTGTGAGGCGTGTGGCTTGTGTAGAGGAAATGTGCTTCGAGTACAAATTTTCGAGTAAACTGACGATAACGGCTGCAGTGAATTTTTCTAATTTTTTGGTATATTTTTTATGGCACCCCAGGCTCATTATCTATGTATAGTAGGAGCGATTTTGAGATCTAAAGTGTGTTCACCAGCACTTTCATCAAATACGGCTTACGCCAAAAGTATAGAAGTGACAACCTCCAAAATTCACTCAGTTGAGAGTCCATATTCATGCTATCTATGTCCAAAAAATGGAGTGGTTTAGGTAAATATTACGCCTTTAAACGCCAGAAAGCCACTTTTTTTTAAAAGGGCGATAACTCGCAAATCATGTGTGCAATCGTACCTGGATCGGGCCTTCTATTCAACAATCTTGATTCATTTAGAAACCCCAAATTTGAAATCGATCGGTTCAGTATTTTCGGAGAAATAGGCATCTGAACTGGGTTCACATGCAATGTCAACTCAGGCTCGGTTTACATGAAAACTATAAGAGCGACCATTTTCTAGTAGTGATTCTGTTCAGAGTCCGTATTCAAGCTATCTACTGCCAAACAATTGAGTGATTTAAATAAATATTACGCCTGTGAACGAAAGACAACCAACTTGTCTCAAAAGGGCGATAACTCCCAAATCACTTAAGCAATCATCACACGCTTGGTTCCTCTAATGTAACATTTTGATATATTTGGATACCCCAAATTTGAAGCCATTCGGTTAAGTATTTTCGAAGAAACGGGCCCGGACACAATTCACACACACACATACACACAGACGGCACTCACTGAGGAGGAGAAGCGCGTTCGGTGCACCATACATGCCAGCATCGATGACGCATGTTTTCTTACGTCATTGTCAGAGTTACACTTGCAAAATCGTCTCTGCGGGAGATCGGCAGTGACGTGCATTTGTACCACAGATGCTTGCCTATGAACGTGGAAATTTTAGCCCATCCTATGATGTTGTTTCCATTACTATGGAAACAACATAAAAAATGGGGACAGCTTTTTTCTTAAAACGTGGATACACAAATGTCTCCATCATGACTATGCACGAAATAATACAACTGAGTGAACATGACATCATGTACAAGTGCCCACCTGGACTGGATTCAATATGAGAAAAAAAAAACTCCTTGAGACACAACTAATGATAACAAAGACAAGGGAAGAACTTTGTTTTAATATGAGAGTTATGCATTAACCCCTTGGATGCTGCTGCTCGTCAAACATGTCGTTAAAAATATCATATAGGAAAGTACTGTAAGCACAGGCATATATTGCTGTTCTACTACAACTACAAACATCAACAGCAACACTCAAGGGGTTCAAAGGTAGATACATGTACCAGCATATGAACACAGTATCAATACTATCACTGAAAACAGTAGTCCTGCAGATTCGTACAACGTGCCACACTGAGACATGTAGTGTCTGGACGGACTGACCAAAAAAACAACTTGTGCAAGACAAACCATGCCAGGCAAAAAATTCAGCAAACTCTAAGCCATTAAACTTTTTCTTTAAACAAAAGTCACTGATGTGATCTCTTCATTGCTTCAACACAGTTTCGTAGCAATTAATCCACATAAAGGGAGTGCCAGTCTTGTGCATAAACGTTTACTCTCTGCAGATGATGTAAACGTGTACAATTTTTTTTTTTTTTTTTTTGGCCACAGCTCTTCGCCGACTCCAGTGGTGTTCCTCCCTGGTAATGGGTGGAATCCATGGAGGGCTCGGAAGTTGGGGCAATTTTTTTACTATGCATGATGATGGAGATGAGGATGATGGTAAGATGATGCTATGGAGGTCCGTGTGGTTTGGGACTGCGGGGCAGGGCCGCATTCCACGCTTCCTGTCATAAATATCCCGGCATTAACCAGGCCCAGGAACTACGGCACCTGCGGTGCCGGCCGTGTAATCATCCATGTCATAAGACGTGTCATACCAAGGAAAGCACCCCCAAAGTCGCACCCGTGAAGTGGGTGAATCTCGGCTGTGTGGCAACAGCCTCCCCATTGGGCGCATAGCACACCCGCTCTGGGTAGGAGCCAACCTAGGTAGGAAAAATCCCGCTTGCCTCGGCTGGGACTCGAACCCGGGTCTCCCGGTCCATAGTCCGAAGTGCTAACCACTACACTACGGGGGCTGGTAAACGTGTACAAATTCACACACAACAGGAGTTTCAAGTTTGTCCACGTCACAATCATCTTGTTCATCAACATGTTAATCTCCAATCGTGCAATGTGCAAAAGTTAAAACACTTGGTTTTGATTTTTGTTCTCAGTATCACAGAAACAACCTCAACTGACATCACAGTTTATGTACACAGAAAACCCCAAACAGAAATCACAGAGTAGTACAGACACAATCATAAAAGAAATCAGTCTGCGTGCAGATACAAACCAAAATGACACTGCACTTTACGCACACACACAAAATCCCAGAGAGAAATCACAGTTTAGTACAGACATAACCATGTAAACAAAAATCAAAAACTGGTACAGACAAAACCAAAAAAAGTTTCCACGTAAATATAAACCCAAGTGAAATCAGTTTTTCTGACAAAAGCAGCTGTGGAAAGGAATGTGGCAGTGCGAGTGCATATTATATGTGTTGCATACCCTAGTGTAAAACCAAGAATAAAGAGATCAAACGGCAACCAGACAGCTGTACACATGATAACAATTTGCTCATAACACAGAAGAGGGAG
The DNA here is from genome assembly GCA_018292915.2 of Batillaria attramentaria. NCBI lineage: Eukaryota > Metazoa > Mollusca > Gastropoda > Batillariidae > Batillaria > Batillaria attramentaria. The sequence goes on from JACVVK020000171.1 coordinate 1,026,980, forward strand.
CGACACTATGGGTTTATATTCTGCGGCCTAAGGATAACACTACCAAGGCTGCCACACACACCGTTAGTACACACATATCATAGTGAAACTTGAAGATGCTGCACTGATCAACATGCGACGGCAACTGCATGCATTTCGTACTTGAAAGAGACTGCCCCCGCCACTCACACCCCACACCACACACCCCTTTCCTCTTGAAAACATCCTGACCCTAGCACACCACACAACACCTCCCCACCAGAAAAGTGGATGCAGAGGAGTGCACACAGCCATAGCAGTAGGAACAATTTTAATTTGGGTTTCACGATAACACCACCAAGAAGCGCTTTGTAGCTCGCTCCTTCAAGTGCTCTGCTCCTGCTCTGTGGAACGCTCTGCCACCTTCCCTGAAATCCAGCACCTCCACCGAATCCTTCAGGAGCCACCTGAAGACCTATCTCTTCTCAAAGTTCTGATGCGGACTCCACCCCCCCCCCCCACCCCCCTGCAGACTCCACCCCTTCTCCTTTTTTTATTTTATTTTTTTAAACTTATCCTCCCCCCCCCCCCCCCCCCCCACGAGCATGCTGGGCATGGAGTTTTTCAGCGCGTTACAAGACACCATCATCATCATCATCAATAATAAATCAGTGGCCTCCTGCGAAAGTGGTTTTTAGTTTGTAGGTGGTTTTGACGTGGTAAATACAACATACGTGTCCACACATACGTCAAGCTGGGGCACTCAAGAAAATGGCACCAGCTGCAAACGTACACAGTTTTTTTTGGCTTATCTTTTGGTTTTTGGTGCAAGGGACACGTAGCAATACACCACATCCAAAACCCTGTTCACCTGCTGAGCAACTTCATTCAATCAAAGAACTGAAAAAGAAAGAAAGAAAATGAATGCAAAATAACCCAGCCTGACCAAAAAGCATCACACATCTTTATCTTTCTGAGTTTTACTTGTACTTAATTATGCACAGGCAAGAATTTTCCTTCAAATGCGAAGGGCACTGAGTGCTTATTGAAAATACAACAAAATAAAAAAAATTCCACAACAAACAGATTGAGAGAATGTATGTCTTAGGGCCGTTCTACACGTGGCAAGTTTGCAAGGCAAAAGCGGGTTTGCGGCCCCCGCAAGTCGACAGCAAATGTACAAGCAAGATGTACAGTCTTGCAGCCTACGGCTTGCCGCGGCAAGTTTCGGATAGAACGGCTTTCTATTTTCTCGGCTTGCGCCTCGCAAGTGCGCGCTAGGCACCCTGGGAGCCCCGCCAGGACGGCCAATTGCACGCCGTGTAGTGGTAGCGCGGCCAAAAATAAACAAAATGGCGTCAAAAGACCTCCGTATGCGCCAAGCGAATCTCGCTGCAAGATCCACTTTCTCGCCCAGATCCACTGTTTTTTCCTGTTCTGCAGCAAAATAACTGCAGCTGCTTCAAAAGTTAATTCCTCCTCCGAACTTTCATGCACATGTTCAGCTGAGTCTGACTCGGATTCACTCGCGACCATGGCCGGGCGAAATCGCGAGAGGCCCCTTCCAAATATGGGGTTGAAAGGGTCACACGAAAGGTCAATCAGCCGACTTGTGGTGCGGAGGTTTCCGCGTGTAGAAGCAGCGGCGTTGCGGCAGACAAACTTGTGGGGGGAAAGTCGAAGGGTGGCAACTTGCCGCTTGTCACGTGTAGAACGGACTTTAACTCACACAAAGCAATAAATGCAGGAGAGTTTATAGATTACAAAGATCACAGTCTAAATTACTGTAAGCATGTACATACATGCAACACACGTATTTTGTGCATGCAATCTAAACATTTGAGTATTTTCCAGCAACAAATTAGAAACACGTGTTATTACATAATACATGTATAAACATAATACATGTATTACAGTAACCTCTGTCAACGTTGCAAAACCTTTTCTTGAAGTACAAAAAACGAATGATGTATCACACATCAGTTTTCATGAAGGTACATGTCAATGTTACTGTGGACTTTTGGCATACTGTAATTAGTTTTTCACAATGTCTAAGATTCCTGCTTCGTTCTGGAACCAACAAACACATGGCTGTGTTAACATCATCAGTAATGAATACCAAATATAACTATGCACTTTCTCTGTTTTGGAAGAACAGAGATCATGCTTGCCCACAACAAGATGCAAAATTCCCAGAAAATGATGATTAAAAAAAACAAAAAAAAAACAAAACATGTATACATGCTGCATGATCTGCCAAAATAGGTGTTGGCAGTCCTGATATGTTTGTCTGGAAACACAGTTTTGTTCCAACGACTCAAAAGCACAAGCTGAACCACATGTTCCACTAAGTCAAATTCAGTTTTGCGCTGTGACCACAAAAAGTCAGCAACACAGGGTTTCAGAATGGATTGATCCTCATTCCTGACCCCAGCGGAGAGAAGGGATTCACTTTGGCCCACATCAGAGCTTCGTTGATGGACACAGCTGACTTTCCATCCTCCAGGAATACAGCTAGCCCCTGATGACACAAAGCGGAATAAGCATGTAGCACCATCAATCCCCAGTGGGCAGGAGGTTGGTGGGATTTTTCCTTACCAAATTGATTCAAATTCACAAGCAGATTTGTTTTAGGTGTCTGTCTCACCTTCGTGTCCATACATACACACTGTATAAAGTGTGTATGTTAAGATCCCATTCCAAACAAGAGGGACTGCGGAATGGAAAATACACACTCACCAAGCAATTTCCCAGCAATGGGATAAATAACCTAGCTAACCAACTAAATAAAATCATACCTCAGGGCATCAAGTCTTAGTATCTTGGGGAATTTCTCCTGTATTCTCAGGTTTTATTTTCTCATGTCTTCTCAGGTTTTTTTGGCTTACAGGGTGGTTTACAGAGTAGTGGTTACCACTCCTACCACCAATCTGAGCTCTCAAGGGTTTGATTCCCGCTTTGGGGCATCAGATTTTTTTCCACCTCTTGTACGTGCCATCATTCACTGGGAAGGTCACTGAAGGTTCTCCTCAGATACTCCAGCTTTCTTCCCCACTACTTTCTAAGACTCTCCTGGTGGGCAGGAATATGGTTGGATTTTTCCATACTATATCAAGTTCATGTGCAGACACGTTTAGGGTGCCCGCCTCGCCTTCATGTACACACACACGCACAAATATCAAGTGTGCACGCTAAAAATCCCACGGTTCATCTTTCGAAGAAGAGTAGGCTGTGGCCGGTGGCATGGTAAAACACAAAGACTGTCGCACGCACCAGAGTGAATAGCAGGGTGGAGGTTTGCACATAAAGTAGCGCTTAGCGGAAGCAGACTTTCACTGCTAAGTCCTCCAGCCCTGTGGCACCATGAGCATCTCAGTAGAGATGGATATGTGCGCCGAGGAGAAGTCTACCATACCATACCATAAATGAAATGAACTAATCACTGAAATTTAACAGAAGCCAATATATTTTTTTTTGGACAATGCAATACAGCCTTAAACGTTCACATATGACATCTCCTGGAACATGCAATACTCACCTGCACTCTCTGGCCCGTCAACACGGACATGTGGACGTCAGAGTGGGAGGGGAGATGGGAACTGGCCACACAGTCTGGACCTGGTTCTACTGGCCACGATTCCTGACCCAGCTTTTGCATCAGCAGAGCCCACTGTGCGCTGCCTGGCTCTCCGGTTCCCCCATTCCCAACCCTATCAAAATAGGTGTGCAATGACCATAGAACTTTTTTTTTGAATGAAACACACACACACACACACACACACACACACACACACACACATGCACACACATGCACACACACATACGGAAGGTAACTGTTTCAACAATTAATGGACACTAGAGAAACTTGGCACTGCTCACCACAATACTTAATCGAAAATTGAGGTACTTCTGTTCCCCCAACAGGTCACAGTTATGATCACAGTTCTCTGGTTATCACAGTTTTTTTACTGCTAAAATTTTGAAGTACACGATCCAGTTTCAACTATCAACGTGAACCTTGTTTAAGGGTTACGTTAATTCCCACCCCACCGCCCCCCAGCCACACTGTCAGCAAAGAATAATACGAATAATAACAATCTATCAGACTTACTGGTGCTTTGTCCAGGCTTCAAAATCATGCTCCACGTCTCTCACACTCACTGGCAGATTGATCACCTCTTTCGTCATCATCTCCCTAAAACCACACACATAAAAAAAATCATGAACAAACAACAACAGTAACACCAAACGCCAGCTGTGAAATGGCAAACTGTGAACCCTTCTGCTGAACTGATTATCTGGGGGGGGTGGGGGGGGTGTTGTTTGGAACTCAATTACATTTTCGCTTCATCACATTCTCTCTCTCTCTGTTTGGTTGTTTCAACCAAGTCAGCGAAGGAATGCTCTGTTCCAATTACCATTATCTAGAATGGACATTTTTAAAACGAGCCTCTCATTCTCAGGGTCATTTTCTTGGAACCAGCTGCCATCACATTTAAAATGTACCCCGAAGATTCATTCATTTAAAACTCAACTTCTCAGATACTTACGTCAGTCATAGGTCCACGAACAATATCTGAACCATGCTAAATTACTCGTTATCAGATGGCACTATGACATGCTATGACATGTTTACAAGTTGTGTCGTATATTACAATTTCAAACACAATGCCGTCTACTTCTTCACCTATTTCCCGATGTGTTTCCTTAGAATTTCTTGCGCTTCTTCCTATCTTAGCATGTTTAATTTTTTTTCTTCTTTTTTACTATTAGATTTACTCCTTTTGTGCCAGGCATACTTTTTGTCATATTAGCCTTTATCTTTTACTGTTTCTAGACTAGCAGGACAGCTTGTAAGATAGGCAGACCATGCCTACAAGTCTTTATCCTGAAATACACGTTCAGTCAGTCAGTCAGTCAGTCAGTCTCTCTCTCTCTCTCTCTCTCTCTCACACACACACACACACACACACACACACACACACCTGTGATCAAGCACACAAATATATTTCACCTCGTGTGTTTGAAGAGAGCAGGCACCAGAGTGTAGTAACCTCGCCTGATGGCCACAAGTGCTCCTACGTAGGCACTCAATGCCAGCAGCTCATACATCAGTCTGAAATTACACACCAGTTACGTAAGCATATCGCTCTCAATAGCACCAAACGTATTCATTTCTCCCACTCATGTCGCAAACAGAGCCAGCAAGACATTGTTTAAACACATTTTCTGTTGATATTCTGCATCAACAGTTTACTCAAAATTGTCAAGTGACCCTTAACTGTTACAAGCCCCTGCGAAAATCACAATTTTACTTGAAATCTTCGTATCACTAGAAGCTACTTGAAGCTACTATTAATTATGAAATCTGCAGCGGTCTTGGGCCTAGCGAGGAAGGCCCACGCCTTGTGTAATAGTGGCTTGGAGTGGCTCCTACTGGTGTGCAATGGCATATTCTTTTTAACCTGTTTTGTCATATAGTGGACAGGGGGTGGTTAGGCTCAGGCTGTTACAAGTGAACTCCATTTTACCCTGAGTTCTTGTGGTGCTCCAGTTTGTCTGTGCGGATACATCCCAATAACTGCAGCATATCAAATACATCACTGGCAGTCCAACTGCTGGCTGACATCTTCTCTGAAATAAATAAATAAATAAATACGTAAGATATTAAAGCATGCCTCTAAAAATTTCAAGTTAGAGTTGTTGTTTTGTAAATGTTTCCTTGGTAACTCACCCATCCTCCACTCCACTCTGTCAGACATTGGCTCATCAATTTTCCATGTATGACATCAATGAACGCAACTAAACAGCACACAGTGAAAGATACCCTGAAGTCCAAACTGTATGTTAGAGCTGACTGTTTATTAACTGACTGTACCCAAGCCACGACTATAGTTGGAACAGTCTGGGCATGTTCTACCTCCCTTTCCCAAATGTCTGCTGTAAGGTTTCCTCGGCAACCTGCTAAAGGTGATGTCAGAGTAAAGTACAACATCTAAACAACACTTCCCCTAAATGTAACATCATGTGGCGCCCATGGTGCAATGTGGTATGGTATGGTATGGTATGGTAGACTTCTCCTCGGCGCACATATCCATCTCTGCTGAAATGCTCATGGTGCCGCAGGGCTGGAGGACGAAGCAGTGAAAGCCTGCTGCCGTTAAGCGCTACTTTGTGTGCAAACCTCCACCCTGTATTCACTCTGGTGCGGTGCGACAGTATTTCTGTTTACCACGCCCACCGGCCACAGCCTACTCTTCTTCGAAAGATGAACGTGGGATTTTTTTTAGCGTGCAGACTTGATGTATGTGCGTGCGTGTGTACACGAAGGCGAGACAGGCACCGCAAATGAGTCTGCACATGGATTTGACTCGATATGGGAAGGAAAAATCCCACCATATTCCTGCCTACCGGGGACTCGAACCCGGCAGCTCAGGATCCGAAGTCGGATGCCTTAACCACTAGACCAAATCCCCTGTCCCCAATGTCACCACAGAATCCAGGCAGCTGGTTCCAGATGTATGATGGTAGCATCAGCATTTGAAGGGTTAAACATACAGACTCTACCAGCTATTTTTTTCATTGACAGCACTTCGTATCTGATAAAAGCAGCATGATCAATTGTTCCTAAGACAGTAATCAGGCTGGGGAATTGCTGAAGGAAAAAAAGACTGAAACCTAGGCTTGGGTGCAGCAGTAGCGAACTACTGTGGGACCACGGGGGCTACGTCCCACTCAAGAAAACAAATTTTTAGCATTTTTAAAGGCATTTAGTAGCCTCTACTGGCACCCAAAAGTTAAATTTATACTGCCTTGGTACTGACATGCAAGCCTTCAAACCTGAAGTCCCATACAGCATTATGTGTATCATGAAACGTGACTGTGTGTGCAACCTTTTCCCCCTTCCTTTTCTTTGGCTGAAACTTAGATTTCTTTTGGCTGAAAGGATAGGACATTTGGCTGAAAATCGCCAAATGACTAAGAATTCCCCAAGCCTGAGTAATAATTTCACATTCATTCTCTGATTATTTGTCACCAACCTCTCACAAAGTTGAGGCCCATTTCGAGGCCGCGTTCTGGTTCAGTGGACAGCAGGTACAGACCGACACACTCTTTCACGAGATCAGACCTGCGTGAAAGGTCTTCTGCTTTCTGAAGGCACTCATCCATGGACGGAAGACCTGCCTGCAAGTACCAGTGCAGATGAAAGAAAAGATTGTGAGGAGATGTATTGTCCTGTACACATTTCATGCTTTAAAAAAAAAAAAGCACAAGAAGAACTGAATAAGTGGCTAGAGTTAGAGTGGCTAGAGATCCCCATGGATGACACTTTTAAATTTTGAAAAGACTGAAACCCAGGGTGGGTTGTAGAGGCACTGGGTTCCACAATGGCGGAACTCCAAGCCAAACACAAATTTTCACTCTCCTAGCACTTTAAGAGTGTAACATGACACTGAGGGTGAATATGACACTTATCTCTGGCCTGCTACTAACAGTACTACCACAACCACGTTTGCTCAACAAAGAGAATTTCAGTCAAGGCAGGTTTAAAAAAAACAAACAAAAAAACCAACGGATTTCAGTCAACCTGCCTAACGGGGTGTCACCCATGGATCTGGAAGCAGTGTTGAGATTCACTATAACACAGTGTCAGATATGCCAGGTATTTTTTATGATCTTCATGTGTCGGCAGATGCAAAACTGTAATGCCTGATCTAACCCCTGATCTTAGTGTAACATATCAGCAGGCAGAGCTGTCAGAGCACAGCACAGCACTGCTATGAAGAACATCAGTGTGACTACTGATCACTCCAGTTAAGGTATTTGGCTTTCAGATATATAAGGCAAATACACTAAGCTATCATTTTAGTGTGTGTGGGGGGGGGGGGGGGGGGCTTAAGAGATATGCCATACTTGTCTATGCAGGTCATTGACCTCATCCATGCTGGCAGCGCAGCGAGCACATAGTCGTATCAGCAGATCTTCACAGTCTGGCAATGTCTTCAACAGATCTACTCCAAGTTCCCTGCGTGCAAAGCAAAACAGCATCACAAGTGATTACAATATGGTGATTACAACTGCATGGTATGCATCCACACAAAAATAAAGTACATGTAAATAAATAAATTGTGTACCCCCTGCACTGGAAAAAGACAAGCAGAAACTAAAAAATATCAAAACTGAGTCTGAAACATCTACAAAAAAAGCCCCTGACCTGTAAAGCATATATATAGAAATGTAAGTGACATTTATCCCATTTTTCAGCCGGCCATACTGTTTGAAAACATTATGGTGGCCTACAGAACTGATGAACGAAGTGAGCCTGTAAATACAAAATTCCAAATATGAAATATGACACCTGGATGCACGATACAGGGTTACAAACTATGACAAAATCAGGGTATACAGGAATGCTCTGGTGAAAAGCAAAGTCCATTAGAACACCATATGACCAAAAAAATCAGAATAATATTTTCACAGATTTAAACTGCTCACCATCGTCCAAGATGCTCACAGCGGCGAGAAAGCAGCTCTGTGGCAACGCGCAGATGGTGCGGCACTCGGCCAAGTACCATACCAATACTGACGGCTAGCTCCAGCTCATTGCCTTTGATCAGTTTGGACATTGCACTCTGTCAACACAAGGAAAAGTTGACAGGCACTGCAAAATGCACGAATACCACTGCACAAAGTACTGTAATCTGAAAAGTGTGACAAAGTATGCATGTACCTGAAAATCGTCAACTGCCAAGAGACAGCACGTGGCTAGTACAGGTGAACCGTTGCTGAAGTGCCATTCGGACAGCTGCTGGGCAGAGTGCAACAATAATCTGAAATAGGAGGGAAAATAAAACCAATATGTAAGCTTTCCCTCTACTCGCACAGTCAACGCACTCAGTCAATGCATGCCATTCGATCCATCCTTTGCTCAAAAATGCAAAATCGTCTGCAGTTCAGGATAATCCCTTTACACACACACACACACACACACACACACACTGAAACACCTTACCTTTTGTATGCTTGCAGTTCTTTCTCAGGCGATGTCTCCTGTTTGGATTTGGACTTGGCTGCCAAATGTGGATGAAAGAAGGCATCTTCACACGCAGCCTGTGACGCAATCATGGCATCAAGGAAGTGCCCATTGTCATGGAAATATCTGACAAGCTGCAGAGCATCTCCGGTGGCAACGCAAAATGGAATGACGTCCTCAGTATTTTCCTTGACTAAGAAATCTGAGTACCTGAAACAATAGAAGAGAGTTGATGTCTTGTTTCAAGAAGTGTAGAGGATAAGACATTAGCAAAATAATAATTTTTAAAATTAAACAAACTTGAGTAAACGGAAACCACTCCATCATAGTTATGATTTGTTTCCATGGATCTGACTGACTGGCTGATGTAATTCACCTACAAGAAATGTAGAGAATTTTCCAGCAGAAAAACAATGTCAAAATTCCAGTATTTAGATGTGTTCACAAAGTATTTGCAAGGCTCATGCACGGCTTGCTGGGTTATCAATACCTTTGTGCCAGAGATTTCCAGTACTTGAGAGAAACTCCAGGTGCCACAGCAAGAGCCCTCTCCCACTGAAATGCAATGGATGAAAAAGAAAATAATGAACCCTTCAAAAATGCATCATCAACCACTCAACACAGCTGCCCTCGACTGACACACACATGCACGCACGCACACACTCCCTCTCCAAAATGTGTACTTAGAAATTATGGTATAAGAACTACAGAAAACACCCACAAGTAAAATTAATCTGTGATACAGCACTTCTGGAACCAAAAAAAAAAAAAAAAATCAACAAATGAAAGAATACCAAAACAGCAGAATATCAGTTTCTCCCTGCTGAAAATCACCTCTCCTAGCTCGACCATGAGTTCACAGTAGCGCTGAATGTTGCCCATACGAATGTGGATGTTGGCTGCCTCACGGAGTTGTTCCTCTTTGGTGGGTAGACCAATGGCACCACCAAACTTGGACATCTTGATCATCTCAAGTTGCTGTGCTTCACTCTGCATGATGAAAATCAAAGGAAAAAAAAAAAAAAGGAATAAAAGGGACGCAGAGGATGACATACAACACTTCTTGTGACATAATTTATGTCAACAGCAACTGCACGCTGGTCGTTTAGGCTTTTGATTGGCTAACTGGCGAGACTGGACGAAAGCCATTGGTCCAACATGTTTTCTTCTCAACCGGTTTCAGTCATGCGACATTGCTGAACGGAATATTACACGGAAAACTTTTTTTTTTTTTTTTTAAATACGGATTCCATGCCCCACACAGGAAACTTTCATCCTTGGCGTAACTATTCCATCCAAGCACTATGCATTCTTGCTCAGGAAGCAAGCAGGGGTGTGGTGGTGGGGGGCAGCAGTGGGAACAATGGGTGAAACGAGTCAGAACCTGAAGACATCCTAACACTGTGGGGCTACTCAAAAACAGTATCAGTACAGGAAGGGATCGGCATAATTATCGTGTCATTCAAATTCATTTCATTTATTATCCCAATTTGGGCAATTTGTTTTTAAAACAGCGGCATTAAGCACATAAACACACATCACAGACAGACCTCAACGATGAAAAAAAACCATGAGATCCCCCCCCCCCCCCCCCCCCATACACACACACGTACATGTATATATATCACATACATAGGTACATAGGAAACTTCAGGTGTATGTAAAAACATATAAAAATAAAAATTAAAAAAAAAAAAAATTGTTACTGTACTTTTGTACGTACACTTTTGTATGCTAGTCATTATACGAAAGAAGTTCCACAATGGGACAAAAAATTATTTGTGTTATTATTCTCAGCATCTGGCATAGCCTGCAAGATCCACAGGAAAAGCAAAAAATAAAAACATCTCATCTTACAGCCTTGAATGTTGTCAGATGTGATGCATGGACGATGCCGTTCCTGTAGCTAGGTGTAAGTGTCATGATGTCTGCTCCCAAAGCCAGAGAAACAAGGTTCCACAGGTTCTCCGTCCCCATTGGTGGCTGTTAACATTAAGGATGCATTCTGTTTATGTCTATTTGATTTGTTACGAACATCACTGCAATACAGATACTCCGACAATGAAACTTAGACAATACTTCTTTTCAACAAAGAAAACCAAACTCAGAATACAGATATATGTATGTGAGAAACGAACACACATAACGAAAACATAAAGACACAGTGCAAAAAAATACACAGTACACTTTTTACAATTATCACAGACTTCCTGTACTACCAGCCCTGAGCATACACACACACAGAGCAAGACATGTCTATCTCATGGAAACAATGAGATTAAATCTGGGGTGAGATCGAGCTCCAGCAGTTGATATACCCAACTTACTGACAAGAACTTGGAGAAGAGAGTAACAGTCTGTGTAGGGGTGTCATGCCCTCCCATCCGTTCCAGTTTGTCTTTCAGTTCTCGCGATGCCTTTCCTGTCAACAGTGGCGGCGTCCCCATGCACATCGATCGATCTGACAGAAAGCATATTGTTTTCTTTACCACAACAGACTTGAGCACAATGCAAAGCTGGTTATAGTACCCTGCATTCAAACACAACACCCTCCCCATCCCCCCCCCCCATACACACCATTCTCAATTTTGATATCAGTTGTTCGACATCTGAAACAGTACATGAAAAGCCTTATCAACAGCTGGTCAGCGAGTAAGATCATCTTTTTTTTTCTTTTTACCTTCTGTTTGTGCCAGAGCAAAAACCTTGGTAAATTTATCATTCTATTTCTTCCTCTAATATCTCTCAACAAAACTACTGAGTCTGATGCCTAACCTGGTGTGCCAAAAATCTCTGTCAATGGTTTTCTGGCCAGAATGTTGAGTTCCACAGGCTGCAGTAATGGGGTCAGTGACCACAGCCGCAGGGTCGAGTCACGAGAGCAAGACGCCATAAGGAATGGACGCTCTGGATGACATGTCAGACCTGAAGAAAAAGAAGACCAAATAGCCATATCTGTATGGACATATGCATGGACATATTCGATTACTTTCAATGAACTAACTAAAAATTGCAGTTTCACCACTTACATCTTCAAACAAAAATTCTAATGAGGTTTTCAATGGTCACTCATGAACATATGAGTTTGAGCTCGACAAGAAGCATGAAAAACACAAAGTTTGGGTTTGAGAAAGTACTTTACATCCCGAATGAAATTCTTTCACAGATCAACTGCTCACCATAGACATCTGCTCCATGGTCAACCACAACATATACACATGCCCCGTCTCGGATGTCCCAAACACGGATAGAGCTGTCCCAGCTACCCGAGATGAGAAGGTACGGAACCTCAGAGTTCCACGTCAACCCACGCACAGGTGCAGTGTGGCCGGCCAGTTTTATGACACACCCCTCCTGGGTGTACTCCCACACTCTCACCGTCCTAGCGGAAGCAGACACAGGCATGTAACTTAAGATCTCAGCGTGAACATCTTCATACAGACAGAGGACGTACAAAAAAATATGAGATACACAACTAACTATAATTATATCTTAGTGGTATTGCTAGGTTCAGCTGCAGGAAACAAATGGATGACTGAACTGCCGAAGAGAGGCCTGAGCCTTCACTTCTGAAAGGCTTCCTACATTCGGACAATTGGGTTTCTCGATTTGGAGCAAGTTCGAGAACAGATTGGGAGCACACTGTAGACTTTACGATAAGTCAAACAGTTGAGAATAATGTGAAAATGGCGGCTAAAGTTTTGCAATTTTAAACCCACCCATCATCAGACCCACTGCATAAGATTCCTTCCCTGAGTGGCGACCACCTGATGTGGAAGACTTTTGCTGTATGACCTGCAAAAAGGAAATAGCTAAGCCAGTGAAACAAACCAATGATAACAACGAAAGAGACTATACAGATTGCAGTAACACATCCCTTTCAGCTTGACAGGCAATATAAAAAAAAATTCTTTAAAAATTCATAGCAAATAAATGGAAGCAACCAGCACGGGTGACAGAGACAGTGTACTTCACAGAGCACATCTGACACAAAAGCAATGTCTCATGATCATAAGTGAGTCAGAATGCCATGCTTTTACAAAGAAAAATGTTAACCTAACGCCTTGATCTAGAAGGTCATCACATGGTTCTTGGGTGTGAATCTCCCATCCACACCGCTCAGAAATACACCATACAAAATTTCAGAAACACCTTAGAAATAATCAAGGATCAATACCTGAGAAGGTTTTGATAGGTTGACTGTTGGTGGTGCCCATGTAAAACACTCGCACAATCTTGTCTTCACAGCCTGTTGCCAGCATTTCTCTGCAGAAAAAAAAAATCATCTTTTTACAGTCATGGCCTAACCTCAACAAAGTGACTCTCATTACACTAAAAGTCAACGTCAGTACAGGCTTAATGAAAATAATGACAAACACTATCACCACCACCCCTTAAACACCTCCCCCTCCCCCAAAACACACACACACAGTGACACACACACACACACACACACATACAAATAAACAAACCAACCCCCAACCTCCCCCCAAAACAACAAACAGACTTGACCAGAGAGTTTGTTTGTTTTTTTTAATTATTCAGAGGGATGGGGGGGGGGGGGGGGGAGTGGTGTTGTAATAAAGACCTACAAAGAACATGTACAGCATATATGCCATACAATACATGAGCAGACATAAGACTGACTTGTTATGAGGACTCCAGTCTCCTCCGTACACAGAAGCTGGGTGTTTGTACTTGTGAACCAGCGTGCCATCCACTTGGTGAATCATGCTGATAGAAAGAAATACATAAGCGTTCACTTAGACAAAGAACATATCCACAAGATATCAACACATCCCTTGGCATTTTATTGCACATGCCAAAAACAATTCAAAGCCTTCCTCGTAGAGCCTCTCTGACCTACCTTGTTAAAGGACAGAGAATCAGGCTACATATTAGGAACAGTTGTAAGGACTTTAACTGTGTAAACTTACCAGTAGTTGTCTCCCCCACAGGACAAAATGAGCTTGGGATCTTTGTGACTCCAGGAGATGGAGAACACACTGGCGTCACCATGCTGCACAGAAACAAGTGTATCAAAGAAGGTGAGCATGGTAACAAACCCCCATCCCAACCGGCCCCCGTAGTGGTTAGCACTTCGGACCATGGACCGGGAGACCCGGGTTCGAGTCTCAGCTAAGGCAAACGGGATTTTTCCTACCTAGGTCGGTTCCTACCCAGAGCGGGTGTGCTATGGGCCCAATGGGGAGGCTGTTGCCACACAGCCAAGATTCACCCACTTCACGGGTGCTTCCCTTAGTATGACACATCGTATGATGTGGATGATTACACGGCCGGCACCGCAGGTGCCGTAGTTCCCGGGCCTGGTTAATGCCGGGATATTCATGACAGGAAGCGTGGAATGTGGCCCTGTCCCGCAGTCCCAAACCACATGGACCTCCATAGCATCATCTTACCATCATCCTCATCTCCATCATGCATAATAAAAAATTGCCCCAGCTCTCGAGCCCTCCGTGGATTCCACGCATTACCTGGGAGGAACACTACTGAAGCTGGCAAAGAGTTGGGGCAGGAAAAAAAAAAAGGAAAAACCCATCCCAAATCCCATACCTATCTTCAACACCCCTCATGCGAAGTGTGGGTTATGTATTTCAAGACGATTGTCTAAGAATACAGTGCGTTCAAGACCTACTTACATCACGTATTCGCTTGACGACCTTTCCCTTTGCTACATCCCAGATGAAAATGCCGTTACGGGCTGTACAGCATGCGATGCAGTTGAGATCACCAGGTGCCCAGGAGATGTGGTAAATGATGCCCTCGTTGCCTGCCGATGTGGCTACCTATGAGGATAACAGATAGTCAACACTTTTCTGCTGGGTACAAAAATTTGGCCCTGCTGACCTAAGCAAGCTGTGCAGAAGAAAACATGAAACTGAAACAGAAAAAAAAAATGCACAGCTGGTACTCACATCAAACTACAGGTGACATACCAGCACATTCACTAATTCAATAATTTTGATTTATCAGCCCTGAAAGTGGAGAGTATTTTACTTGCAATATCGGATGGGGGAAAAAAAAAAACATGCTGGCAAGTAAAATCTAAACCTTACTCATGAGGGTTGATGTGTGTGTGTGTGTGTGGGGGGGGGGGGGGGGACGGACTCAAATGTGGTGCAAGGGGAGGGAGTGGGGGGGGGGGGGGGTGTTGGAAGTGGAGTGAGGGGTAGGGGTAA
The DNA here is from genome assembly GCA_018292915.2 of Batillaria attramentaria. Taxonomy (NCBI): domain Eukaryota; kingdom Metazoa; phylum Mollusca; class Gastropoda; family Batillariidae; genus Batillaria; species Batillaria attramentaria. The sequence goes on from JACVVK020000171.1 coordinate 1,042,172, forward strand.
AAAAAAGCTCAGAAGCAGGGTAGCATGGGGAAGAGAAGGTGCAGGGGAAAATGAAGGCAGGATACACTTACAGCCTGCATGGTCCTGATGTCCCAGACCTTGATGGTCCCATCAAAACTTGCTGTGGCCAGGTGGTTCGGGTTGTCTGGCTGGAACTTGCAGTCAAAAATTGTCTCTAAATGTCCCTGCAGCAGAACCACCATTGGTAATATAATTATATGTACACTGTGGTTCATAGCACAATTAGCATGAACTCCCAACACACTACAACTATGATAAAAGGAAGAAATAAGAGGAAGTGATTTTGCGGTTGATTTTTATCAGTGTCTTTTTCTTTGTACAGAAAAGTACTGCTTTAGTGGCTAAACGAAGAGAGACAGGGGCCAGGGGAAGTAAATACACAGCATGTCGCTTGCAGCAGTTGTTAATTTTTCCTCCGAGTGTGTATTTTGTTTTCATGAATAAGAAATATAGGTTTGGAGTCATACACCCAAGTCATTGAGGAAACAGGTGACAGGTGTTTTTGTTGATGTTCTGTATAATGTTGTAAGCTATTACAGTAAGATATCACAGTACCTGATCTTGTAAAAACTTCCACCTGCGATGACCCAGATCGTACAGCCCAACACCGCCATCTTTAAACGTACACACAAGCTGAACCTGAGGCAGTGCAAAGCGTGTGTGTGGAGTGAGAGACGGGTGACGGGCCTCACTGGTTGATGACACATCATGCCGGTTGTTCTGCACGGATCCACCGTGACCGCTGTTGTCGGTAATATCATACACATCACTGATGACATGAACATCATGGAAGCCCGATTTCTTGATGCGGATATTCTCGATGGGAGATTCTTTGGACACGCTCCATATGCGTAGAACGCCGCTCTTTAGATCTGCTCAGAAAACACAGAAAAGTCAAAGAGTCGAAAGAGGTAGGTCACTGTGGATGTGTTGCGACTATAGTCAGAACAAGATGGCGGATCATTTTAACCGTGTTACAGCTACAGTCAGAATGAGTAGTCAGTCTACAAAGTGGTCTGAATCCACTGCCCAGTCTAAATTTACCAGGTGTTTCGTAGTACTAACCTAGCAGAAAACGTCTGCTACAACGAAAGCATTATTTTGATGTTATGCTCACCACCAGTGATGAACATCCCTGGAGCGTTGTGAACCCATGATAGCGTCTGCACATGTGCAGCTGTGCTAGGTGGTACAAATGTTGTTATCACACTCCTAGCAGTCGCATCCACCAAGCGGATTCCAGCATGCTGATTGGCCATTAGCAGATAGTCTGTGGACAAGGGGTCCCAGGCCAGCGCAGTCACTGGATCAGTTTCTACACTGTCATCCTGCTCAGGGGACAAGATCTGACGAGCACATTTTGACCCTGCACAGACAAAAATAACAGTTCTGTTCTAAAATAAATTTTTTATTACAAACTACATTTACAATCACATGCAATGTGATCAAAATAATAACAATTACATGTACCTCACATACCACTTGTAATTTCAAGTCTACATCATGCTGCTAAAATAGTATGGACAAGATTATCAGAATTTCCCATAATAAGGATTAAAAAAAAAAAATCTTTTGACAACACTCATTGCCGATAACTCCATGAACTGAGATGAGCAACGCTGTCTCTGTGTCTGTAACTTTTTCCCCTGAAGACGGCCTGTCAAAATGTCAGCATGTTTGAGCCTTTTGCCACTTTGGTTCTCTGACCTACACTGTCATAGTTATCAGCGTGTGCTCTCTCTCTCTCTCTCTTTTTTTTTTCTATCTCCCCCTAACTAACATATATATACATACACAAGACCATTGCAACTTCACAAGCTGCTGCAAGTCGATGTGCAAATACAAACACATACATAGTCACAGTCATGATGGTGCACATACGCTGTGTTGTGAATCATGCAAAAAAGTATGTAAAGTGGCACGCATGCAGGACAATGATACACCTATGCAAAAAACATGCAGACATAGTGCTAAAACAGGAGAGAGTAAAAAACAAAATCAGACTAGTTTAAATTATGTGCTTCAAAAAATGCAGGGTCTTGTTGGTTTGCTTCTGAGTATTTCTACCAAGCTTTCTGCAGTAAAATGACAAAATTAAGCTTACAACACAGGGAGAAAACACAGGGGAAAAGACGAGTAAATTATGGTGAAACAACACCGATATCTTTCACACAAACAAGTCCTATCCATACTTTGTATAGAATGCCTATCTACACTCCGAGAAAAGCCCATGAACAAAACAAAAAACTGATGTATGGAGATCGCACAGTTCTTTTTCCCTGTGCGGGGTGTGTGTGTATGTGTGTGTGTGTGTGTGTGTGAGTGTGGGGTGGGGGGGGGGGTCCATGGGGATGAGGAGGGGATACTGAGGATGTAGGGAGATTAGGGTTGGAGAGGGTCTGTTGTTAATATAAGCTGTTATTAACTTAAGCTACAAAGCAGGAGCTTGTCATGGCTGCAAACACAGCTTAGACTTTCAAATACATATATATGTACATTTGTATAATATCTGTACTACCAGCATTTAGGCAAGGTTTCCAGACAACAACCACATGGGGGGAAAAAAAAAGAAAGGAAAATAACGTTAACAACACTGTTACCAGAGCATAAACTTTACCACTACACGCACACTTCTGATAAGAGAACTTCTAAAAAATAAATAAATAAAAAAAGCACTAAATTACAATGGTACTTACGATCAATGGATCAAGTGCATACTAGTGTTCTTGATACGCAGCAGCTGCTGCTTGCCAAGTATTTGCTACTACTACTACTACTACATTTGAGTTGATCTGCCTGCACCCATTTATCATCTATCATGGCGAATGCAAGGTTTCATTTCAGTGCACACAGCGATGCGCACCCATTAATTCTAGGAAAGCAGGCATGCCAGTAAATACCAAGGGTCAAGCAATAGTGACCAGTTAGTAAGCAGACACCGAGTCAAAATGTCTCATCTCTGTACACATACACACGGACCATATGTATATACCTGTCACTGACATTGTGCGAACATCTGCAATGAAACACGTACGAACACATGAACACAGCTTGAAGACCTAAATTGTAAATGTTCCTGTTTCCAACTCTGTGAATGTATACGCATGCAGAAATAAATTCAAGTGCAAACTGAATACCTGAACTAATTATAGATATAAAGTTCATACTGGGTGACTGTCCAGACAAAAGAGTGAATCAAACAATGGTACTGACATGAGTAGTGGAACCTATTCCACTCGAACTTAACTCGAACCAAGTGAACACAAAAATAAATAATTTACATACCAATCTGCAAAACTGATATGCTCCCATCCACATGGCCAAACACGACCATCCCTTGTTTCTTGGGGTGCCATCTGAACATGGTAACTGGTGACACAAAAGACTGGGAGTCTTTCACAACTGACGGATTATGCTTTTCCGTATAATGCCACAGCATCAATGGTCCTCGTCCACTGATAAAGCCCAGACAGAATTTGTCATGGAAGCTCCATCCAATACACCTGGGCGCCTCCTTAAACCCAGCAGCTGAAAGGGTGGCGATGGAACGCTGCTGGGAGATCTTCCACACAAAAATGTTGAGATCCATGCCAGAACTTGCAAGAATGTCTGGGTCTGAAGGATGCCAGCTGATCGAGGTGATCGTTTTCTTGTGCTCTGACATGATGGACATGAGACGGAACTCCTTGAAATGTCTGTCCAGCTGTGAAAAAGATAGAAGAAAGAAAATGTACATGTACATATGTGTGACCCTACATGTATCAGAAACATTGGACAGGTTGAAGAATATAGATGCAAACTGAGTTCAACAGATTAAAAACAAAAATGGCCCCTCTGGCAAAGCAAAAATAAATGAACTTTCATACTAAAAGTTCTGACATTCACCTGGTTACAACTATCAAAAAAATTGCTATGACCTACTATAAATACCAAGCTCGTGGCTTATATCAGTCTGTAGCTCAAAACTATTCACAGTGACACAAATAGGATCACATCATCAAATGACACATGATCCTATGGCTAGCATTTTCATTTCTTGGGTATGCCTGCTGTTACTATTTGTAACTATTGTATACCAACAGTGCATGACAAGGTTTTACCCCTAACAGTTTTTGAGTCTTTAGCTTCTGGTTTTGCAATAGCTTGGTCTTTGCACTGACTTATTTTTGTAGGTATGAAGTGTGCTAGAGGAGCGTGGCACACAAACAGTTTGTTGCCGTTCGCTGAACAAGAGTGGTGCAGTGACCAGAAGTACCATTAGCGCTGACTGTAACCATCTTTGACAGTTTCATGGTGCAGTATTTATAATATTACTTGTCAACATTGCATTGGTTCGCACCTGTAACAACTGATGGCATATTTAGTGCGCCAGGTGATATCCCCTCTCATAAAAGAATAATGTATAGTAATACATTGCTCTTGACCTGTCCTGTTCTGTCAAGCACTTAGACATGCAACATGTATAAACTGTAGTATCTGAACTGATCACACCTTGTAAATGTAGATGGCCAGCGTGGCACAGTATGCAAACTGGTCATGGCTGGCAGCACACACCCCATAGTTCCAAGGCTGACAGCCTGCCGGCAGCAGTCCCACCTGCTTCACCATTTTATCTTCTCCTCTTTCAACAATCTGCTATATGCTGAAACAAGTTTGCTCTTATTAGTTATATTTCCACTGCATGCTCACGAGATAATGTACAGGTAAATGTGACATACGCTGAAGGATTTTTATGCTTCATGGACAAGAGTGGATGTGCTAGAAACACGCACACCTACTGCTACCGTGAACCATGAACAAAATTACAATGTGCTGGGCTTCTCACACTTGCCTGCACATGACGAAATGTCATTATATGCCTATCCTACAAGCAACTAAACTTTGCACAATCCTCTCACACAGAAAAGGGTTTAAAATTGATGCTTCCAATGCAAGTGTATGCAGAGCAGTCAACCGGATCATCAGACCATGTTATCACTGCAGCCTGCCCAAAGACGACTATCGACTGAACAGTGGCAATCAAATGCCGACAACTGGCCTGCTACACGCTTTTTGTTGACATAGCTATTTCCACCTTGGCCCACCTGGAAAGATCACACGCTTACTGTTTCAACTCTGCCAAAACGATCTGACCCACATTACTGGTGCAGTTACTTCAAAATGCAAGCGCTCTTCCCAAACACAGCATTGAGCGTCACCTGGATCCCATCATGGTCCTCAAAGCATCGCAATTTCAGCACGAAAAAGTGCTGAATGGAATGTACCGCGTTGAAAGTTTACCAGCAGCTTTGGCAACCACGTGACCAAAACAATCTCGTCGCACGGGCCAACTTCCGGTGCAGGCATTTCTGCGGAGGAGCGTGATGTGTTTTTTCACGGTTCTTGTAAACGCATATGACCATTTCAAGCCTTCCGATACAACACAGAGTCAACAGAAGAATCAGTTGAGACAGTTAAGCATCCAGACAGACTTGCAGGTACGTGTAACAGCTTAAAATCGGCAATATTCGCGCTCTCATGTCCTTTTCAAGGGAGGCCACTCTCGACTTCAATAGCTTGGAATAAACACTGAATCACTTGACACGGAGGTCTCACGAATGACCATCGGAGACGATATTATGTTCAGTTGGTGAGCCGTAAAGTCGTGCTGTTTTGGGGACTGCTTAATGCAGAATTATTTTGCAACGCGGCGTATCCGTGGAAGTTAGTTGAAGTTGCTGCATGTTGCTTGCGCTGTCGTTCCGATCCTAGTGTTCCCACGAGAGTTGGGCAGCTGTCTTTTGATTCTGAGAGTGTGCCACAAACCTTCCTTCGTGTCCTTACAGCTGTGCCTTCATGTTTTTGGGTTCCTGGTGAGGACACTGTGTGTTTAATTATAACAGATATGTATGCGATTTCACTGACACATTTGTTTGGCAGCAATGACCTTCAGTATGGAATGTGATTCAGAGAATACAGAAAGATTCAACAAAATTGTTTTCTTGTATAAATCTTTTTTTTATGTTGTTGTCCAGCATTGCGGTTTATGTCAGTGGATAACTGAAACTCACTTTCACTCAGATTCATGCAGTGCCCTAGATCCTAATACATGTGATTGCACTCTTGCAGAAAAATGGGTGTGCATACATGTGCGCACACACACACACACACACACGGGTCCTACTAATTACCGAAAACAACCGAAAACGACCGAAAACAACCAAAAACAACTCTTAATACGCCTAGAACGCAGTTAAAACATAGAAATAACAACACACAAACATGATTAAAGATGAAAAAAAGAGACATTAAACTAGTTTAGAGGAAAAAAGTACTTATTCACTCCAAGAGAACACGACGAAATGAACGTGTCTCCCAAGGGAAGCGACTCTGGTCCGGACTGGTTATTTTCTGCAATATCACCTTTTTTTCCTTTTAGCTTTTGTTAAGGCCACTTTTTCACCTTTAATCATGTTTGTGTGTTGTTGTTTTTTTCTATGTTTGAATCGCGTTCTATCCGTATTGAGTTGTTTTCGGTTGTTTTCGGTCGTTTCGTTGTTTTCGGTAATTAGTAGGACCGCACACACACACACACAAAATTACTCATCATTCCCTAGATTTTTATCTGTAAATGGTACCAGAACCAGCACAGCATTTTTGTTTAAAATGTGATCAATGTCTGCTATACATGCATATATATATATATGTTGTGCGTTTGATTTTCTTAGGACTCACTGCAGTTGATACATCACCACAGCAATGCTTCAACCAGCCTGTAGTGATCTGAGTCATATCCTGCGGAGCGTGTTGAGGGCACGTCACTTGCTGTTTCAAGGGAAAATACCAGTCTGTGCAGGTGAAACAATTACAACTGTGGGGAAAAAATTGGTGGACTCGTGGTGTACGTGAACATGTATAGTTTATTTAGGTTATTATTATCATAATATCAAGTGATGCAGGCAGCAGATGGTTTAGCAACTTAACACAAATCTGCTTCTGTGAGTGGGAAGTACATTGGTCTTGTATGTAAATAAGGTGTGCAGTTGTATTTCAGGTTGCTCGTTATCATTCAGCTTAATTTCTCACTGAGCAAATTTCTGAATAAATTCACACATTTGTTGAAATGGTCACTGATTCAGCATAGGGCATAGAAATGAGCATGGGTAACATTCTAAATACAAGTAGCACAGTACATCTGAATCATACATGTATAGTTGTGTCAGTGATTGCTTGCACTAACGTTTAGTGGTACCACTGTCAGTGACTTTTTAATAATGGCATCTTAATCCTGTTTTGGAGAGAATGAGTGCAACGAAAATTTGCAGACTGGTCTGCTTCAAGTTCATGAATCACATTCTATCTTTTTTGTATGTTTCTACAGGATGCAGACGCCAGATGTCCACTTTCAGGTTCCCTGGTCTGTCCCAGAAGAAAGTTTTCCTGGCTCTCCTGGCAGTGCCTAGTCAGACATGTACGTTCACAACTTCTGCACACAGCCAGATATGGAGAAGCAGGCTGCTTGCCCTGTCCACACATCCAACATCTTCCAAGCCGGCTGGACCAAAAGGTGAGTTGCCACACTTTCCCGAAGTAGAAAAACAACAATAAAACATCAGATTGCTGCTTTCTCCAAATGTAGTTTGGTGTCATGGATTAGATTTTGACCAGTGCATTTTTTACAGTACATTGTGATCAGAATCATTTCTTCTTTTTGAAATCGCATATAACATTATGGTATGTAAGTTTTTGCACATGTAAACATTACATATTGGTATATTTGTGGCACAGTCTGTTGATTTAAATAGGTACATGTACATATATCTGAGTGGAATTGGCATGCTGTCATGTCGACAAACTGGGTTTGATCCCTGATGCAGTACAGTGTAACGTGATCATTAAAAATGGTGATGGGATTTCCCTGGCCAGAGCAGCTACCTACATTTCATTCATTTCCCTTATGTCATGGGACAGAAGGTACCAGTATCTTTATTTCCTTTTCTTTTAATATCTACAGCTGATAGTGGAACCAGTGATGCGGCCAGTGAGGTCACTTCTTCAGACTTACAGAGAGAGGGGCAGGGTGGTGCTAGCTCTGGTGGAGATGGTGCAGGAAAAGATGAAGACAGTTCAAAAACCATGAAGGTGCTCACAGGTCAGAATGAGACAGTTATTCCACTGTTGTCTCATATTTTTGTTGAATGCTCATCTGTTCATGAGATGTGTCTGGACTGCTGAGATACCCCCAAACTTACCAACTCCGTAAAGTATGAGTTTTGGTAATTTGTAAGGAAAGGTTACTGTCTAGGTAGAACCCTGAACTCATTCACTGAGTGTGTACTTAATCATGTACAATGTACCAGTACATTGTACAGTGGTTTAATGTTCAGGCAGTTTCCTGCAGATGATGACCGATTCAAGCTAGTTCAGTTATTTCCACAATGAATGAAAGGTTCTGTTTTCTGTTCAGTTACACCAAGGCCACGCAAGACAAAATCACTTGAGTACACATACACCGGGAATATCTACATTCTTCCTGTGAGAGCCATGAATGAGTACCTTCTCAAACCAAGGTAATCTGTCTACATGCAGTTCATGTGCATGTAACAGTGTATGTATTTGCTTCTTGAAAAAACGGGTTCATTTGACTCACTGCAACTTTTTATACAAGTGTAGTAGGATTATTCTTTCATACAGAATCACTCATTCAAGTGATATTCTTATTTTCAGGTTGATGATAAATTTAAAAAAATCTGTCCAAATTGCAGGGGCTTGCTTTGTGCAGTTTGTACAACAGTTGACAGCAGTTTGTGACAGAACTCTGCAACATGTTTCTAAGAGACTGGAAGCAGTATCAGTGAAATTCAAGCAAAAACATCTCAGAAGGTTCTGCATCTCATGCAGTTTCTTTATAGTAGTGGACGACAAAATCTATCAGTGTGATAGATTTATATTTGTTTTGTTTTCTTTCCACCTGTGAACATAGTGATCTTGAAGGCTTGCCCAAGTACACAAGGAGAAGCCCATACGCTGGAGGTCCTAAGATCACTGTGTACCTGCGGTCAGATGTTGAGGCCATGTAAGTGAGCTTTCTTCTTCTTCTTCTTCTTTTTTTTTTTTTTTTCTCTCTCTCTCTCTGAAGGGGTAGTATTTCATCACTGCTTTGTCTGTGAGTGACAGTGCATGGGTCTCAGCATGCATGTGAGGCACAACGAGCAGTGTATTGTCCATCAGTAACAGCATTTGTACACATGTCCATTCAGTGTAACGAGCCTATCGAGAAGTGATTGCCAGTTTTCTGGTTCACTTTCCTGTTTGACTGTATCAGAAAAAAAGTTTATGACCAATATTTTCAAAAGAATTGTTTTATCTGTGTGTTCCAGAGCCAAGTCAGTTTGGGGAAGCCTGGAAAACATGGCTAAAGAGAAACAGAGAATTCTAAACCTTGACCAAACGAGGCAGAAGAAATGTATGTTGTTGTCTTTTCGGGGTTTTTTTTGTTTTTGCTTTTTTCACTTTCGAGCTTGCCTTGATACTTACATACGTTACTCATTTGCTAGGTCAGTGAGAAAGCCTTTGGCACAGCCAGTTTTAAAACTAGGACCTGTATTCTGGGGGGGGGGGGGGGGGGGAGGGGGGGATGTCTTTCTCTTTTATTTTTAAACTGTACTTCTCTGCACTAACTTTTTTTTTCAATTTACATTTTAGGTGTAGTTTGTTGTGTATAACAGACTGTTTTGTACCTTTTCCATCCGTTGCTATATTTGATAGTTTCTAATGTCTAATTGAAGTAAGTGTGAGAACATTTCAGTAGTGACTAGTGTGTTCAACTTTAAAAAAAAAAGAAGTTTGCAAAAATTGTTTGGGCTTGTTTTCAGATGATGTGTTTCAAATCCGTGCAATGTTGGAAGAACACAAGAAGGAATCTGGTGTTGGAGATGAGAGGGCATACATGTTTGAAGAGGAACCAAAGAAACAAGTATGTATATAGTGTACATCGACATGTTGTCTGTCCTCAGCAGAGCAGTTGGTGGATACCTACTGAGCTTTAAAGCCTCTGTGTTCGTTACACCGCTGAGATGGTAAATAATTTCTCTTCTGGGATTAATAAAGTTTTTTGAATTTGAGAACTGCCGCCTTCGAAACTCTAGAGCTGTTTGCCAGCTACAAGAATGTTTCATTTGACCGCCGCGACCGTTTTCTTTGATTTTGTGGTTTTTATTTTTAATACTGGAGAAATAGGGATTTTGTTAAGCCTATTCTTGAACAGACTGGGACTGGGACAAAGCTTCTAAAAATAGCCACCAATCAGCTGCGTTTATCTCGTCCTTAGTCTGCAACCAGATAACATGGTCTGCTCAGTATGCAGTATACTTCTAGAACAACACATACAGAGTCACCACGTATCAGGGTCCGTACAGGTCATGGAATCCTGGAAAAGTCATGGAATTTGAAAATAGCTTTTCCAGGCCTGGAAAGTTGTGAAATTATCTCAAGAGTCATGAAAAGTCATGGAATTTCAGAATTTTATTGAAGCCATTTTGAACCAGACAATGAGATGGTCAGCTTGGTGATTACTCACTGGACTGTTCTCCAAATACGCCAACAAACTGCCTTCCCATGAGGCTAATGGCTACCGGGTAACTCTGAACATTGGTCTTGCTGACTGCGATAACTTGCATATTAAGCTCAGATTTTCTACCCTCGTGTGTGTCAGTGTGAAAGAGTGCGGGGAAGTTGTCATGGAAAACAGGAGAGATGGCCTGGAAAAGTCATGAATTTTTTTAGACTGTGCACCTGTATGGACCCTGACGTATGGTCTCAGATGCTATACTGTGACCCAAGTTACTGATCCTAATGCGGAGATTCAGCACATTCGATGACAAGTTTTCCACACGCTGTAGTATGCCTGTCTTGCGTATTGAGACTTTAAGGGTTTGCGCAAATTTACCCCCAATCCAGACCTAAATTGGCTCTGTGTCCCAGGGTGTGTGGGGCTATTTTCGCTAGCACTGCACAGTCAGCTTATGGTATGAGTACACAGATAAACAATAAGGCAAAAAAAAAAAAGAGGCTGTTTCTGATTACCTTCCTAACGAGTAGGGTAACTAGGTGGCTGCTGCTTCTTCTTCTTCTTTTTTTTTTTTTTTAATCAATCTGTGTATTAACATAACTGTTATGTAATAGATGCGTTTCTTCTTTATTTCATTAGGAACAGATGGCATTTTGGAAGTCTGGTTCTGCTCGTGTGGTGATGTCGGCTATTCTAGTGTAAGTACTTTGTGTGTGTGTGTGTGGTTTATCTTTGAAGTGTTAACAAGCGTTAAGCGGTTACCAGTTCTTTGAGGGCTCTCTTCCACCGTATCTGTCTGCCTTGCTGTGCGCTTACCACCCATCTCGCACACTTCGTTCCGCCGATGAAAAGCACCTTAAAGTCCCCAAGCGCAACATGAAAACCGCAGGGGAACGCTCCTTTAGTTTCCTCGCCCCAAATGTTTGGAACTCGCTGCCGGTCGAACTTCATGACCTTCCCACACTGTCCCAGTTCAAATCGAACCTGAAAACCCATCTCTTCCGTCAGGCCTTTCACACTTTTCAGTAGTCTGCCATTGTTTCGGTGTCTTTGACTGCAATTTTTCATCTGCATCAGGCCGGGTAGTGCGTGTGTGTGTGTGTGTGTGTGTGTGTGTGTGGCGCTATGAGTTGCTTTTGCGAGATTAAGCGCTAAACAAGTACTATTCATTATTATTATTATTAACAATAGGCAGGTCTGTTGCAAGCAGTTGCAGTTTCAGTCATAATAGCATGAGTGGGGCTGGTTCAAAATCGCAAAATCACACCAGATCACTCTGAAAGATTAAAGCAGTTGTATGTGGCACTTACAGTTCCTGATTTTTTTATTTTTTTTATTTTAGGTCTGTGTTTGGCAAAGAATTGGCTGTTATTTTAATGGTCGTATCTGTACCCTGGTGTTGCAGCAACGGGCTGAACAGCATTATGAAGTTCATCGCCTGGTTGTACACAGGCTCTCACAGCATGTTCTCGGAGTTCATCCACTCAGTGGCAGACACCATGAACCAGGTTTGTGATGCATGCATCTTAGCAACTAGGCGCCCCCCCCCCACCCCCCCCCCACCCCCAATCTTAAAAAAAGCTTTCACATAGCAACATAGAAAGTGGTCACTCTTACGTATACATTCAGGTCATCACGTTTAATTTGTATTGTGGAAATGAAAATCTTTTATACAACACACTTCTAATTGATCCATAAAAAAAATTTTAAAAAATGCTGCCCACAAGGAAATGAAGTAACACCACTTGTGGATCTAACTCTAAGCAAAAGTTTCTGGGCTCCTAGAAACGCCCATACACTTACTGTAATTGCATGGGTCGAGCTTTATCAGACTGCCAGCTTTGTAGAGGTTGGTGTTGTGTGCATTGTGGTATGAGAGGCTCTTTAGTAGCCTATATGTTACGTACATGCCTGTTGTAGGTAATCCTTGGGGTTGGACTGTACCATTCCATCAAGAAGCCTGACCCAGATCATCCGTAAGTTTGATGCTTGCTAGGCCTGTTGGCACATCGAAGTACATCTTCACCAGAACATGTTTCAGTGTGACACAAAATCAGTTCAAGTGAGGCCAGGCTCGTTTTTCCAAAGACAGAAATTACCTCCAATAGCTCCTGCAAAATGAATACGTCCGTCAGCATAATGTAAACAACTTTTTCTTCTTCCACCCCACCCCCCCTTTTTTTTTTTTTTTTTTTTTGCTTGTTTGTTTGTTATTGTTGATGGTCCTGTTAGGTGATCCTCAAAGATGGCATCTGAGTGTTATAAACTCCCTTACAGATTTTGATTTACTGTGTATCTTTTTGTGTAGGTATGGTTACAGCAACCTGCGCAACATTTCCTCGCTGATCAGCGGTGTCGGCATCTTCTTTCTCGGCACCGGGCTGTCTCTGTATCATGGAGTTCAAGGGTTTCTGCACCCAGAACCCCTCACCTCATTGACTTGGGTTGGTCGCATTTTGGTGCTTGTGTTTTTGAGTGGAATTTTAAGGTGAGAAAGACATAGTGGTAATGTGTGTGTGTGTGTGTGTGTGTGTGTGTTTGTGTGTGTTGCCCTTTATGTATGTGTGTTGTTGCCTTTTGGGAATGTGGGGTTCCCACATGAGCAGCCGTTTAGTTAATTGTGTGACTGTTGTTCTTTGGGTGTTTTTTAAAAATTATTTTGAGACCCAAGTAGCTGTGGCTAAGTCCCTGCTGAAATATCCCTGTCTTTGTTTTGTCAGGGTATTGTCACACTGGTGGGAGCTTTCTTATCCGAAGGAGGTAAGTTATCAGTCTATTCTACGTGATGCTAGTTGTTTCATGGTGCTGGCAATTGTTTGGAAAACATATTCTGCTTTTTGTCTTTTCTGGGAATAGATTCTTGAAGGGTTTAGTCAATACCGATTGTGAAAGAAGACTACTAGATCGTTCGTTTGCTGGTTTGAGTAGCAAAGTTGATGACTTTGGTGTTTCAAAGCCAGCATTGGTCATGTGTGCCTGTGTGTGCTGTGCTTCTTTTAGGAACTAGATACAGTTTGCCTTATAATGCTCCAGTAACAGCAGTAAATACCAAGGGCAGGGCTTTATAGTCGCGTTGGACATCGTTCATAGACTGTTTCAGTTTTGTCCAATTACTTTCTTACCAATGCTGATGTAAGTCCTGTCTATTCTGCACCAAAGTGGCGTGTATTGAGAACAAATGTCCTATGCTTTTCTTGTCAGCCAGGACATTTGCCCTTCCTAGTTCCCAAGGATATGAAATCCTGCGAGGGTACATATTTTTCACTGTTTTTCATTTGTGCAGCTACCCTGCTGATAGCTATCAACCAAGTGAGGAAAGGCTCGAAAGCAATGGGAATCACCTTCACAGAGTTCGGTAAGAATAGTACCAGAGCAGATGCAGTTACCTCAGGAACTTTTTCTCGTGTTTCCATCCTCAGAAATTTTTTCCCCAGTTGTTACTTGCATGTTTATTGATTTCATTTGTATGACATTCATTCCTGCTTTTCTGGAAAATAAACTGACTGAACTGTTGCCAGTGATTCTCTTTTCCCTAAATACATGTACATTGTCAATGTTTTTGTGAAAACCTTGTATGTGGTGTTATCTTATAGTTGGAGGGATCTGTAGTCAGACAGTCCCATGAGATAGCATGACCAGATCAGCCTAATCCTCAAGGCGCCAGCATCTGTCTGTCTAACACTGATCATGGTGTGTAGTCAAAATGAATGCGAGTTTGTCGTGTGCTACTCTGCTTCAAAAGTTTTGACAGTGATTGCTCTCACGGAAAACCATAATATGTTTTAAATATATGAGAACGTCTTTGTAGTGTACTGACGCGTTAGTCAAAGTCGTCGTCTGGTTGCTAAACAGCTGCTTTCTCAGTTACATACTGACAGACCAAAATCTGTTGGAAACACTTGGTGCTATTCAAAATTGAAATTTATGGAAACTCTCAGTGCTGTTGTTTGGAAACACTTCATTCTGGTGCTGTTACTTTTGAAGCAGAGTAGCACTGGGAACACTTAGGTCCATTTTGACTACACCCTTAATGGATGATGACTAATCAACAGACTATTGCCTGTTTTCAGTGCGACAGGGAGTGGACCCCAATGTGTCGGTGGTCATGCTTGAGGACATGGCAGCCGTGGTGGGCGTTGTTGTGGCGGGGACGTGTATGGCGTTGTCGCAGTACATGGGTTCCACCATCCCAGACTCCCTTGGGTCCTTCATCATCGGCGGTATTCTCGGCACTGTCGCCTCCTTCATTATCATCACCAACACTGATGCGTTGGTTGGAAAGTAAGTTGTGCAGACGCCTTTGACAAAGTACTCAGTGGATCTGAGGACATGAGTTTACATGCAGATTCATGCACTCACGCATAATCACACACATACACACACAATCTCACACACACATAAACTAAATCAGATGGAGGGGAGACAAAAGTATGGATCAACACTGATCTTGTGCCCCCTTTTTTTTTTTTTTTTTTTTTTCTCTCTCCTCTATTTCTGTCTGGTTCATTTCAGACAAGTAAAGAATCAGAGACAGTTAACTTTGAACAAAACTTGTTTGTGTTTCATTGGTTGTGAGTTGATAGCGAGCAAACTGGCTGTGTAATTGCTTGGTTATTGGCGAGGAAATGGTTTTCTTTACTTTACAGGTCCATTCCCGTGAACGTGCAGCGGGGTATCAGCATTGAGCTTGAGAGAGATCGTATGATCAGGTAATCCACTTCTTTGGGCAATGTGTTTGATACCTGTTTTCTGTCTTTTTTGTCTCTCAGTCGGTCTGCCTTTTTTGAACTGAAATATCTCTAAACACCCAGGGACAGTTGAAATCGATGGTCAATGATGGTAGGCCTTGACGAGAGTAAGGGGTCTTGCTATCAGTCTATGTAGTAAGAAGATTCGTTTTTGAAGAAATTGTTGTGAACTTGATACAGGTCACTGCATGATGTGAAGGCAACACACATGGGAGGCGAGATCCGCTTCAAGGCGGAGGTGGACTTCGATGGGAGGGAGATCACTCGTGCCTACTTGTACAAACAGGATCTTGATCTGCTTTTGGAGGTATGGTTGATTCCTTTTGGGCTTGTGTCATGGTGGATGGGGTGCGGTGGTGTGGGTTTATAGGGTTTTAATTGACTTGGATCAGGTATGGTTAGTGTATATATCTCAGTACCACCTTTGACCCGTCTCAACACCCCCCCCCCCCCACCACCACCACCCCAGCTGTTTTATTCATTAGTATTTGACAGTTACAGTTTACCTTGCAGCTAACCTTTTGTAAAAACAGTTCTTTGGCTTCTGGTCAGGTGTGTGAAGGAGGACATGGCCTTTATCATGTACAAGTTGGTATTTTAACAATAAGAATATTGTGTACACACTGGTAAGTAAACTTGTTACAAAAAAAAAGGAACTCTCCAGTGTACATGTACTGCAAAATCACGTCTGTGCAGTCTTGCCTATGGGTTTAAAAAAAAAAAGAAGAAATGGGGGGGGGGGGGGGGGATTTGCTAGTAAACCCATTTAATGTGAACAGTCAACACCTTTTTGTGGACATCAGAGGCTGTATTACAATGAAAGTGACTCTTATTCTCCAAGTCATTAGTGCTGTAAAGAGGTGTTGACTGATTAACTGTTTCTTAATCAGGAGATGAAAGAGCTGCAGACAGTGGATGACGTGGAGATGTTCATGTTGAAACATGGAGAGCGCATCATCGACTCTTTGGGAGAGGAAGTTGACAGAATAGAGAAAGTACTCAAGGTAGGTGATCAAAATGAACACAAAATCATCTTCTGTGCTGATCATTTCAAGATAATAGTTCTTACTCAGTCGCTTTGTAGTAGTACTGTCTGCGTGAAAGGCTTTTAGACATGCGTTTTCAGTGACTTTGTGCAAATGTCATGCACACAGGGTTTGAATGAAAGTTCTTAAAATCACCATTTTGGTTGCACATAAGCAGTTTCTCTGCAATTTATGTACCAGCCACACTGACCCAGCACAATTAATACTTCTTGTGAAGATCTTTTTAAATGACCTTGCATGGCGGTTGAAATCATGGGCTTTGGGTGCACTTTAAATCCCAGAGCTGTCGCCACAAACACTAAATCTGGTGCAGTGGTGGTTGGTAACTGGGCTCTCTTTTGCAACAACATTTTGTAAAGGTCAAGGTCGCACTTGAGTTGAAAGGCTTTTGTCCATTTAGTTTGTGCTTTGTATAATCTTTTGTCAGTGCACCTGACACATCTATCGGACAATACCCTCTCGCATGTTTTGTTTTCAGAAAAAGTACCCAGACCTAAGGCATGTGGACTTGGAGGCCTTGTGATGTGCAGCAGACTGGAGACGATCAGCGTCCTAGCTCCTCCACATGCAGTGCTTTCTGCCTACCCTGGCCTGCTGGTTTATGTGTACATGTATATAACTTGCTTAGCATGGACTACCTGTTTGCACACAAGTTGCAGCTTTCCTTGGATTTAATTTCCATGTGCCCTTACGGAAATCTCAGTGTGGTTGACTTCGGCGACAGCCTGACGCATACTTTCTGAGTGGGCATGATGTTACATTTGAATTTCCTTCAAAGACAACATGACGTTTGTTTTAGTTCAAGTTGGCACTTGACAGATATTTTCTTCGGTAAAGTTACTCAGTTGAGACATAAAATGATGTTCGAATTTCGTAGTGCATAGTGTGTACAGAAATCATTTCATGGCTTTTTATTGGCTTGAGTGTGGCGCATGTCTTATAAAAAATTTCTGGATTGTGGGAATTTGGCTTACGTAAGCTAGACAAGCTGTGTAAACTATCAAACTATTGACCCCACATCAAGCGCATATGTATCCATATACAAAATGCATGGTCATTCTGGTCGAATAATGGCTTGGGATGATTCTTTTTTCGTTTTTTGTTTTTTTTTTTAATCATACCAGCGTTTGTAAACACCACTGTCGTTAACAGTTTTTGGCTCCCTTGTGTAACAATGGGAGTCTATGTATTAACCCTCCGTCGTCTGTCTGTCTGTCTGTGTGTGTGTGCGTGTGTGTGTGTGTGTGTCCAGAAAACTTTAACGTTGTCATTTTCTCAGAGTCTACAAACAGTAGAGGCACCAAACTTGGCATGCTGATAGACTAGCACAAGACCTTTCAAAACATATCATTTTGAATGACCTTGACCCAAGGTCAAGGTCACTAAAGCTCTCTGTTTGAAAATTTTACATTGGCATTTTCTCATAATCTACAAATGCCAGAGGTTTTAAACTTTGCATGATGATAGACATTGATAAGAACTTTACAGATATACATGTAGTCAGTGACCTTCTGTCAAGGTCAAGGCCGTACAAGATAGTTTTGTGAAACCTTAACACTGGCATTTTCTCAGAAACAATGAACAGCAGAGGTGCCAAACCTGGCATGCTGATAGACAGTGATAAGACCTATGCACACATACCATCTTAAATGACCTTGACTGAAGGTCAAGGTCATTGAAACAGTCTGTTTGGAAATTTTACATTTGCATTTTATCAGTATCTAGAAGAATCAGAAGCATCAAACTATGTGCGATGATTGACATTGGCAGCACCTTTACAGACATACCTGTGTTCAGTGACTTTTAGTCAAGGTCAAGGTCATGCAAGCGGTTTTTTTTTTTGTGTGTGGAAACTTTAACCTTGGCATTTTCTCCAAAACAACAAACAGTAGAGGCACCAAATGAGGCGTGATGATAGACAGCAATGAGACCTACCTTTCTGAATGACCTTGACTGAAGGTCAAGGTCATTAAAGCTGTCTGTTGTGAATTTTAACATTACTGTTTTCGGAGGAACTACAAATGCTAGAGGCATCAAACTTGGCATGATGATAGACATTGATGATATCTCTTTTGAATGACTTTGACCAAAGGTCAAGGCTGTACAAACTGTTTTGGGGAAAATTGTAATATTGCCAGGAACTCAGAGCGCCAGACACATCACTTAGCATGATACTGGATAGTGATAAGAGCTCTACAAACATACTTTTGTGAATGACCTTGACCTGTGTCACAAGGGAGCCATGAAGGCTTCTGCCTCTCTAGTGTGACTGATATTGTATGGACGTTGGGTTAGTTTTGACAATCAGTGAGTGAGTGCTTCAGTTCTGAGTGCCTTGCCATCAGCACGGTCTTAAAATCTGAAACAAAACTGTGTTTTTCAGCTGCTGTTTCCTTTGTCTCTCATCATAGTTACTAGGGGTGTTCGGTTTTCCGGTTAAAATCGGTCCGACTTTCTCACGGTTCGGTAAACCGGTTTGGCCTTAAAAAACCGGAAAACCGCGGTTTTTCTAAGGGAAATCACTTGTTTTTCAGCCCGGTACAAGACACCCTCCTCCTCCCCCTCCTCCTTATTATCATCATCATGTTGTTGTTGTTGTTGTTGTTGGCTGAACAGGGAAACCGAGGTGGCCGAATGGTAGAGCGTTGGACTTCCAACTTTCGGGTCGTGAGTTCAAATCATATCCCGGCTATAGGGCCAAATATTTGTGCTGGCTTTTTCATCGTTGCCTCGTCTTTGATATCATCCGTATGTGGTGGAAAAGGACGTTAAACTCCCAAACACCCACCCACCCACCCTTTACCAACGCAGGGGTACAGGAAGCCGGAGTACTAGGAGACCCCCCTCCTTTCCCCCCTTCCATCTCTTGGGGAAACGTTAGAAACAATAGATGACGTATACATAGCCGCGGTTAACCGATTTTAAACCTCGGTTTTCTATTGGAAAAACCGGTTAAAAACCGGTTTGAGAAATTGTACCGGTTCCACCCTCTAATAGTTACTGAGAAGTAGCATTGCAGGACAGATGGTAAGATGGGCAGCAACTGCTTAACACCTCTGTCCTGTAATACACATCACATCAGCATCACCATCACCACCCTTTCTCTCTCACTCACTCTCTCTCTCTCTCTCTCTCTCTCTCTCTCTTGCTGATCCCTAAAAATGGAGCTTTCAGCATCAGCAAACATTCAGAATGTCATCTCTTATAGTTTAGGCAGGGAGAGTGGAATAGGTGATTACGTGTATAATGGTTCAGGAATGGGATACATATATTCCTACATTATCAGTGTTCATGTTCTTTGGTGCCATGGTTCTTGGTTGCCTTGATGCCATACTTTTACGTTGTGAGATTTTTTGTTTTCATGTTAAAAGCAGTGTTGCTGAGCAACAGGGACTTTGATTGCATGTATGTATATTTCAGAGTACACGAAAGTATGACCTGTACTTACTGCTTTTACATTATGCAAGAGGAATCTGAAAGCTCTGTGTTTAATACGAAATATATACGTGTTGTGTTTTCTCCAATGTACAGGATGGATTTTAATCGTTTTCGTAAAAGTTTAAACGTGACACAGAATACAGAACTCTGTACATCTCTCTCTATAAAATTGTCAAGGGGCATGCTGTCTTACGTGTTTATTTCAGCTCGTTTGGTAGTTAGGCATATCACAAACGCTGTGTTCATTTAGATCTCAAATTTGTTTAGGCATTTCTCCTTAGACTAGTCAGCGGCGAGATGCGGAATACATGTACATTTTTTGTGTACAATGTGTGTATGTACCCAGACATCCTTGGGTCGCTTTTCCGGCTGATGTTCTGTAATGAATGCCACAGTTGAGTTGCCTCCTTGCAAGACTAGTCCGTTCACAGGGGAATCAAGCATATCCATATTGTTTTCACCACTATGGACAGAAGTTTAAAATAACAGTATGCATGTTTAATGGAGGGGGGAAAAATACCACTTGAAGAAGCTCTAATGCTGTTAGCGGAAAGAGTTCATGCTCCATTTGGGCGTTGAGACGGTGTTCGTAACTTTGCGGCTTTTGATATTAGAGAAATACGGCTTTCTTTGAACATGCAGTGCTTTTCCTGTATAAATGTGGCATTGAAATGGTCTGTGACTAGACCAGCCCCCTTCTCTCTAAGCAAGCCCTTAGGATAACATGTTACAGCAATGTAAGCCTTCACAGTCATCTTACGCTGTATAATCACAAAAGAGGCTGGTTTCAAAGAGTGGGTTGGGTACATTGCATGAATAGTTTTCGACAACATTGTTTTATGCCATGCAAACATATTGAGACTTTAAGCTGCTGAAGCGTGCACAACCGCCATCTTTTCCTTCTTGTGCATTACATTTTAAGTGGGTTGTACATTCCACCGCTCGTAACCTTTCAAGAACATAGGGTTGGTTTTGCTGCAAGACAGTAGGCTCTTAGAGTAGAGGGGGCTTCTGAGGGAAGGGGGTGGGGGGTTATGTCTGCTGTCTGCCTGTTGGAAATAAAGAGAAATTTCCCCCTCCCCCCTGTATTGTGTTATTTCTTGGTACAAACATGGTGATTTGGAGGAGTGATTTTTTTTCTTTCCGGTTTTTGTGTTTGTTCAGGATGTGTGTTTGTGGTGGGCGGTATGCAGAGAGGGAGGCTATTTGGGGAAAGGGCCTGAGAGACTTCTCTTCTTCATCACTTCTATCTTTACTTTTTACTTGTTTCCCTTTCTTTCTGTCTCTTTGTGTGCAACTTTCTTTGTGTGTGTGTGTGTTGGGGGGGGGGGGGTTGGTTTGCACGTTTTCCTCTTCTCGCTTCTTTCATACTATGACGGTTTCCTGTAAACTGTTCTAGTCCAGATGTATTCATAATTAAATTAATTTTATGGTTTGTTGAATAGTTTATCGTGCTGGCTGTCACAGTAGCAACAATTAAAACTGGCCATTTTCTGTCAGTTGCGCAATACACTTATGCTTCAACCACGAGTAATAAAACATCAAAGCCATAGGTGCTCTATTATTGATGGATTAGTTGCTGGAAGCTATGACTTCCACACACAACAATTCTCTGGTGGGTAATCACCGGAGGCGGAGTAAGATGATGGCAGTATGGCGATGGCACGGTACGGCTTTCGCGATGTACAGAAACAGCAACAACAAAAATAGCAAATTTAAACATCACAGGAAATGAGTGACAGAGGAGATGCTAAACTTTTTACATGAACTTGTTCGCAATCCCGCTTCCTGAATTACAGTTATCGCGACGGTCCAGAAAACCCATGTTCAGTACTGAGGTTGCACTCGGTCCGTTACACGTGACTGAACACGCACCTGCCTCTACGGCGCTTGGCGTTTCCAGTGGCAACGGTGTTACACAATTCATTCACCAGGTGCCAGCCTTTATACAGACAGTTATTCAAGCATTGATTAACGCTTAATGGCAACCAGAGATATGTCTCTGATGGCAGCGGTACACATCCGTGAATGTTTAGATCCGAGGAGAAGGGGGTTGGGGGGGGGGGTAGCGGCCAGCCTCATGTCATTATGGACTGTTCATTGAACGGACGGCAGTTCGTCTGCCGACTTCTAATGCTCGGGTCGTGAGTTCGATCCCGGCTGGGGCCAAATATTTGTGCTGGCTTTTTCATCGTTGCCCCGTCTTTGGTATCACCCTATGTGGTGGAAAAGGACGTTACACCCCCAGAACACCCACCCACCCTCGTCTGCCGACAAATTCTCGTTTTACGCGCATTGAACACGACTGGTACCGTACAGACGGATCAAGCCACTAATTAACGCTGAGGTTAGAAGAGACTCACAGTCAACCGAAACTGAACTGATTTCAATCGGTCCCGGTCACTCATTAGGGCACACAAAGGAAGAAGTCGTCAGCCGGCCGCTCGTCACTGACTGATGATGCAATAATGTTCACAATGTTTCGCGCGTTTGCATCAGTACAAACGCTGCTGGCCACGTGTTCCAACTATAGTAGTCTAGAGTGATGAAAGGATGCAAATTAACTTTTCTAGTTCTGACTCACAGATTGACCTGGGCTGCTCACACCGACGAAAGCATGACTATGATATCATTAAGACACTTGCAAAAAATTTACTATGCAAGTAATTGTGACACTTGCAAAATATTTACTATGCTAGTAATTGTGACACAAAATATTTACCATGCAAGTAATTGTGACACTGACAAAACATTTTCTGTGCAAGTAATTGTGACACTTTGAAAATATTTACTGTGCAAGTACATAGTGCATCCACATGTAGACTCCTGATAATACTTCAGATATGGAAGAAAAAATATTGAAGGCATTTTACCGGTGTGATTTGTGAGCTAATAAAGCCAGTCCGTAACATAATTTGGCTTACACGACGCGTAAGAGGTACCCCCAGCGATGAAAAAGCTTGAACTACTGGGGGGGGGGGGGGGGGGTAGATTTTGAGTTGTTTGGTATGTTTTTTGTGGTTTGTTGTTGTTTCGTGTTGTTGTTCGTTTCTTTGTTTTTGTTGTTGTTTGTTTGTTTGTTTTGTTTGGAAGGGAGTGTTTTGTTGCTGTTGCTTTTGTTCAATCGGTGCTGTTTTTGTAAGTAAGCTGTACGAGTATCTGTCCGACCATAATCACATGTATGGTAGGCAGTATTCAGTTCATGAATGTGGAACAAGACTGGCAACTGAACTTGTCAATTTTCCACGGCCGCCTTTGTGTTTTGTTATCAGTGAGCCAAACTCGTTGGACCAGCGGGAGCGTTACCAGCGGGCTGGGCGCCTGTGTTTAGAACAATATTTTTACAGTCAAGCATCGATTGGACAGCCGGCACCGTAGGAAACCCCCCAGGATTATGTATTAGATCTGTGTACATACAGGAGAAGTATGTGGGCCGTTTCCTGTCCGGCCGTTTACACGTAAAATCCATTATCCTTTACTGCGATTTCCTGGATGTTCGTGGATGGACGGCAGTGGACATGTATGTGTATACTCGTATATTGTTACCTGCAAGACTGAATTGGAGGAAATTATAGAGAGGAAAAAAAAAAAACACTCAAACATCTCCCCTCCCAACAACAACACCACCACCCAAACAGCCCTAATTCATTGGTGTAATAGAGGACACGACAGACAGACAGATTAACCCCCCCCCCCCCCCACCACCAAAATAAATAAATAAATAAATAAATAAAAGCTGAGATGATGTGACGGATTACAAGAAGCTCGCTTGGCTTGTTGGTTTTGTATTGTTTTGTCGTTGTTGTTGTTGTTGTTTTTTAATCTTCCAGTGAGTTCGAGTGTCTGTTTCGCTGCCTAGTTTCAGGGAGAAAACCACCTCAGTCGACGACAATACATTCCCTATTATTACTGTATGTAGGGCTGTCCCCGGCGTACTTGGTAGTCTATCCATCTGGAACAAGAATCTGAACAAACAAGTCTCAAGCACGTTAACCACACCAACGACAACATTTTCCTCACTTATGAAACAACGATCAGCCGAAGTTCATAGCCTCGTATACAAACAGGGTGGGTGAGCGGGAGTTTCACGCCCTTTTAATAAGCACATTAATATGGGAGCTTTATCCCAAATATTTTGCCCAAAGCGCCACGAGCTAAACTCAACACGCACGCTCACGTGAATCACACGCATTCTCTCACACACTAGACACATTACGATCACGACTCTGAGGTGCGAAGGGCCAGCTCAGCTATTTAAGTTTCGGAATTTTAGAATTGCATTTATTTTGATTTTCGTGGGCTGAACATTTCCAGAGCAAGGGGGGGGGGGGGAGGGAGCCGGAGTACCCGGAGAGAACCCCCGACGGTCGGCCCGAATGAACGGTGTCACATACGAGAAAGAAAAAGTCTTCGCCCCGAGTGAGACTCGAACCTGACCTCTCGCATTGGTGACTAAGTCTTAACCACTAGACCACCGCCCGCCCCACTTTTCCACAACATATACAAACAGGCAATACGACACAATTAATATCAATATGAACCGCTAAAAGTCGTATTCACTTCCTACTATCGTGAATCCCCTTTGTCTGGACGGCGTTGATTGGGACAAAATCGATCGATTACATCAGTGGATGTCCGGGTACCCCGCCCCGGGCCCGGCCCGTGCCTAGTATTGACCGGCACAAGTCGGTAGTAGCGGGCCACTGGACATCGCGTGAGACAGACCCGTACACGCTGCTACTTCAGGTGGAAACAATGGCACTGAGTGTGTAAGCTGGTGTGGAATGGAAGCTTTCGGACTCGCTCAGTTCGATGACTTGGCTGTTCCCTGGCACGCTTGTGTTTTCGTGTGTGCGTGTGCTGATTGTGTTCGATTCGCATTTGACGGTCTGAAGCAGTTATGTGCTCACAAGACTGGCAACGGTCGGACAGAGGGACATAGGAGATGGCTGCTCGCTTACCGTACAATTGGTTTGTGTTAGTCGTATGCCTACTGTAGTAACTACGACAGAAAACACAGCTCGACGACTGTCCATTTCTGGGCACTCTTGTGTTTCATATGTGCGTGCGTTGTGTTCGAATCGCATTAGATGGACTGAAAGGGTCATATGATTGGCGACTAGACCGCGGGGGATTTTGGAAGACGTTTATTGGTTTGACAAAGAAAAGCGTCCGGTTAGTCGAAAGAGCTCGTTAGCGTCAGTGCATGGGCTTCGCGCTCAAATTGCCCGTTCCTGCTACACTGCAGACGGATTAATTCTGCCTAGTGGGACCTCTGCATCGTGACTGATGTGGACGCACAATTCACAGTGACGACACGACACCGGCGAAGTAATCAGCCAACGATCCGCTAGCCGGGGATAGACATTGGTTGTGTGCTGTAGACAAACATGTATCGCAGTTTTGTTGTTGTTTGTTACCGTAACTTCAAGAGGACGCGGGGACGGACGGAAGGTCATAGGACTGATCAACAAGGTTTCCTTGCAATTTGTAGCTGTGCAGTAACAAAAGATGGTGTTCAGTAGCCTGCTATAGATAAACAAAACTTCAATGTGCATGTGGTGGTCTGCGAATACACACAACTCTTAACGCCCTACACACACAGACAAGATGTGGAGAGCCCTGCTTTGTGCTGTTTTCAGGCCATTGAAGCTGTGCTTCCAGTGTTTAACGGCACCCAGAAAGTGTCTGCAGAGAAACCGCGATCTGCACGCAGTGTCCAGGAGAATCTGGTCGACGTCCAGAATAATACTGGCGCTGCTGTGTTTAGTCAGCATAGCGTTCGTCTCATCCTTTCTCAAACATCATAGCCAAAAGATCGTGCCCTCGTGTCCGGCCGGTACTGACAAAGCGGCTGGAAGACAGGGTCTACACAAAAGGAACACATACCTGGTTGTACGTCTGAGCTCATCCCTCGGAGACAGTCTCTTCAAGTACACCTCTGCTCTCGGTTTAGCAAAGCAACACGGAAAGAAAATCGCGCTAGGGTCAGACTCGCCCAACCCTCTTCAAGAAATCTTTGATCTGAGGTACCTGAAGAGAATGGGTACGCTTTGTTTGGACAAAGTCGACGAAACGCCATCAGAACTGATGGAAGAGGTGTTCAGAAATTTCTCTGACGTGAACCTGTTCTTGAAGGGAGATTTTCAGACGTGGAGGTATCTGATTGGCTCTGCTGACTCGGTGATCCGAGAGGAATTAAGGTTTAGGAGATCCGTGATGGAACACGCAAGGGAAGTGATCGGAGAGCGAACTAGGTACAACTCAAGCAAGGTTCCTTTTGTGGGAATTCACATCGTGACCAGAAAGGTGCAGCACCGGTCATTTGGACCTTACGACGTCACCATGGGAAGTTTGACGTTAAAGATCACCCCGTCAGACACCTCCATATTCCCGTCCCTTCGTTACGTCATGCGCGCCATGGATCACATAAGACTTAAATTCGGGCAGGTCAGTAATTGTGAGTGTGTGTGTGTGTGTGTGTGTGTGTGTGTGTGTGTGTGTGTGTGTGTGTGTGTGTGTGTGTGTGTGTGTGTGTGTGTATGAGGGGGGGGGGCGTGTGCGTGCATACGTGTGTGTGTATGAATTGGTGTGATGAATGCATGAACAGTAATGAGATGGAAGTTTGCAGTCGAAGCAAGCGTGACGAAAAAGTGTGAAAGAAGAAGTGCATTCAGGGGAGAGTAATCTGTGCAGATGTCCATGTAGCCTGATTAGTCAACGCTCTACGAATAGTTGCAATAGGCAACTCGGGTATTCCTGGTCAGCGCTGACTTGTTATACCGACTACAAAGATGACCTTGAGGGTGGTTCGTTACTCCACGAGGCAATGAGAGTACTAGTTTCGGCCGTGTCATGTGCCTGTTCGTTATTTGCAATACCTGTTTGCCGGTCTGACGGCAGACACTGAAGGCAGGAGGACTTTCCTTGAAGGGTTCTATTTTATTATTTTCTGTCAGGAAATTCTCTGAGAAAGGTGTCGCATCACCGCTCAGCCACCCATTATGAATTTTGCTGGGGGGAGGAAGGGGGGGAAGCCAGAGGAAGACCGCTAAACAACCAACCAATCAATCGTCCCCAGCGGGAAAATTTGTCTTCAACATCCAGAAGTGAATTAGTAGATAGGATTAGCATGAACTCCTTATCATGAGCTAAATCAGGATTTAAAATCTTCCACCTTTCGGCGGATATTCACCTGTAGTTGAAACTTTTCTTCCCCCCCCCCCCACTCCCCCCCCCCTCCCAAAGTGCTTTTCCTCCTCTGAAGCACATAGAATCATGCCAAAACGCACTTAAATCCACAGATTTAAGCCTGATTCGGGACGGTCGGTGGTCTAGTGGTTAAGAGACTTGCCACCAATGCGAGAGGTCAATAGTTCGAGTCCCACTCGGGGCAAAGAATTTTTCCTTCTCGTATGCATGTGGCACCGATCGTCGGGGGTTCTCTCCGGGTACTCCGGCTTCCTCCCCCTCTGCTTTGGAAATGTTCAGCCCACAAAATGTGGAAAAATAAATGCAATTCCAAATTCCGAAATTTAAATAGCTGAGCTGACCCTTCACACCATGTGATTTTAATGTGTTTATGTCCAGTGTGTGAGAGAATGCGTGTGATTCACGTGAGCGTGCGTGTTAGGTTCAGTTCGCGGCGCTTTGAGCCGATTCACGAAATTGGGTAACGCGCCTACACAAAACTCATTATTTTTTTATTTTTTTTCATCCTGAAGAGGTCTTTCCTCATCTGATGCTTTTAAGCTCACGCCAAAATGCACCAAATTGCACAGATTTTTAGTCTAATTTTTGAAAAAAATATTTGAGGGCACCATGCCTCGGAACACCCTTAGCAAAATGTGTCTGTTTTGCAGACGTGCTTTCGTGGTCTTGCCAGTTCGTCACTGAATGCAGTACACTCTTCCTCCATTTGGATCATGGAACCATTTGAAACAATAATACAATTTTTAATCGTTCATCATGTCTCGTTCGTGCAGGTTGTGTTCCTGGTGGTATGCGAGGACGCGGCGTGGTGTGAGCGGAGAATGAAGTTCGCCGACATTGTGGTGTTCCGCGGTCAGGCCCCGGCCGTGCAGCTCGCCATCCTGTCTCTCACACAGGCCACCATCCTCACCACAGGGCCCCTGGGGTGGTGGGGGGCGTGGTTGGCGGGAGGCTACACCGTGTACCCCCGGGAATACCCTTGGGATCAGCTTCACCGTGGTGACGGAAGGAACGTGTCTGCCACTGACTATTTTCTGCCATCTTGGAAGCCTGTATGACGTCAAAACTGCCCCCCGGCACCCCCCCCCCCCCCCCTTTTATTTTATTTTTTTATTTTATTTGTGTATTCATCTTCTGCCTTGTTGAAAGCCTGTATGACGTCAAAAATATTAGGCTGCAAAACATTTATTTAGTTATTCATTCATTCACTGATTTCTTTATGTACATGTATTTAGTCATTTGTTATGTGTTGGCCTTTTTCCATTTATTTATTAATTTATTTATTTATCTTGTGTATTTATTTATTTTTATAACTTATCAAATCATTTACTCCTTCGTTTTGTATTTTGAGAATGATCTACCCAGGGGCGGTCGGTGGTCTAGTGGTTAAGAGACTTGTCACCAATGCGAGAAGTCAAGGGTTCGAGTCCCACTCGGGGCGAAGACTTTTTCCTTCTCGTATGTGGCACCGTTCATTCGGGCCGATCGTCGGAGGTTCTCTCCGGGTACTCCGGCTTCCTCCCCCTCTGCCTTGGAAATGTTCAGCCCACCAAATTTGAGAAATAAATGCAATTTCAAATTCCGAGATTTAAATAGCTGAGCTGGCCCTTCGCACCACGTGATTGTAATGTGTTTATGTCCATTGTGTGAGAGAATGCGTGTGATTCACGTGAGCGTGCGTGTTGGGTTCAGTTCGCGGCGCTTTGAGCCGATTCATGAAATTGGGTAAAGCGCCTATAGAATACTCATTATTATTATTATTATTATACTGATCTACCCAGAGGGATTATCTTCGAGGCAGTCTGGGGAGTCTGGAATGGATTTTCGAAAAACTCCAAAACGAGACATTCTTTTTCACGGATAGGGGCTACTATCAAAGACAGGACTTATGACCTAAGTGAATCTCAAGTTCGTTGTTCCGGAGATTCGTTCAAGTACTGTCTCAGAACGTTGCAGCCTGTGCAACAACGGTACCGCCATGGAGGAATCGTGTTCTGGTTATTGCAGTCGCCAGTTTGTGAACAATGCACATACTCAGTTGGTGTGTGTGTGTGTGTGTGTGTGTGTGTGTGTGTGTGTGTGTGTGTGTGTGTGTGTGTGATTCTTTTTCTTTTGAGCAAAGAAGGAGAAGGAGAAATCAAAACAAGAAGATTCTGTCTTATTTTCATCGGCTTCCTGCGGTGTTTTTTCTTTCAGTCAGCTGCCGGCTGGGGCACTGTTTTAGCGAGTGTCAGTAAACTTGAATCTTTTCGACAATTACAAAACCGCATCTTTCCTTCATGGTGTGTGCGTGCGTGCGTGCGTGCGTGCGTGCGTTGATGGTTGATTTCAAAACACTGGGGTAAAATGTTTTGTACATACCAGGATTCAAACTCACGACCTTCTTATCTGGAGTTTTTATACTTAAGTTTTCAGTTCTATGTGCTCAACAAGTTTGGCCAGCTCACTCCCTACTGAGTATAGGACAGAACAGCATTTCACACGTGACACGGTGTTTGCCACAAATATCTTTGTCGGTAAGTCCCATATAGTTCAGCTGCACTGAGCATGTTCCAGATAAAGGCCACTACATTATGACAGCATTGAACCCTCAAGTATCGAATTTGTATAAATACTGTCAATTTCCCTTTTAGGCAGTCCTCTTCCAATTCCTCTCCCATGCATCGTCCATACCTCTCTCTCTCTCTCTCTCTCTCTCTCTCTCTCTCTGTTTTTCATGTAGTAGTCAGTGTAACAACGGCAAGTTAAAAAAAAAAAAAAAAACTTCTACCGTTGAGAAATCAAGATTCATTCTCTCTCTCTCTCTCTCTCTCTCGCTCTCTGGCGTATAGCAAGTACTGAGGCTTCGTACGACACCAGGGAATGCACGAGCAAAGCAGAGACGATGACAGATGTGGATAATATCAAGTCTCTTAATGCTGTTTCACCATATCATGGGCAAAATACGGGATCGCCTCAAGCCAGTTCGCTGATAGTATATTTTTACTTTTTCTTTTCATTGTATTTTCTGAGAAGTTGTCCTGTGCACAGAAAAAAATTATAATAATATGTTTTAAAAAAATTAATGGAAAGGGTGCATTTCAGAACAGGGAACACAACGAGCAAGACAAACGGAGACGATGGCACGTGTTGATAGTATCATGTATCCTACTGCGATTTCACAACAGCAAGGCAAGATAAAATTAATGATCGCCTCGTGTCAGGTCGTGGATGAGTCAGCAAACGCGTTCGCTATATCAGTTAAATTCAATTCACTGTAGCTCTATAATCCGAGAAGCTCGGAAAGTTTTCTGTGCAGTGCGAAAATTCTGGGCAGTTTGTAAGAAGGCTCGCAACAGTGGATCCGTAAACTTTGTCTCGCGCCAGCGTTCTTCAACACGGCAAAAAAAGTGAAGATAATCATCATGCTGCTTTCAATAACTTCCATTTGTCTAATAATGAGCACACCTGCTCTCGTTTCTGGAGCCGTGTTCACGACGAAGCAGTTGTCGGACCTGCAAGAATTCGTGGACGTCACTATGAAGTGTAAGGAGCTTCCAGGACTGACCATGGCCGTCGTCAAGGGCAACGAGACGTGGGCGAAGGGGTTCGGCGTGGCGGACAAGGAGACTGGTCGTCCAGTGACCACATCCACTTTGTTCGGGATCGGTTCCATCACCAAGTCCTTCACTACCGCCATCTTGGCCATGCTCCTCAACGATACTGGAAGGTGAGAGGGAGGGGGACCGGGGTGGGGTGGGGGGGGGGGGGTTAGTGTATCTCAGCTAAATGGATCTTTTGTCATATCTTGTTTGTCATATCACGGTACAGTTGGAGGAAGGTGACCAAAACTATAATATGTGTCAGTTTGTTTAAATTCAGTAGTTCATGTGGACTGTTCAGATAGTAAGGCTGTCTCTTGTGGGCGGCGTGAATTCAATCAATAGCCAACCAACCGACATTAAAAAATGGTGAATTTTAATTCGTTCTCGTTTCCTTTCGCTGACGGAACGAAATAATTGTACTGGAATCAAATATTATTATAACTGTCATTACGTTTTTGCGTATGTTTGTATGTGTGTGGTTGTTCATGGAGTATATGTTCAACATGTAAAGATAATGACAATAGATGATGGTGATTATTTCTGTTGTTAGTAGATCCGATTCCCCCCCCCCCCAAAAAAAAAAACAACAACAAACAAACAACAACAACAACAACCAAAAACCAATAATAATACATTAATTACTTTTAAGAAATGATAAATAACTAAATAAACATAACATAAAATTACCACCGCAAATCTTGAATGAAACGCATATCGTTGGTGCTCCTAAAAGCTCAACATGGTTAGATATCGCGTCAGCGATGATCTCAGTCCTTAATTACAATGGTTGGTGGTACCAGAGGCTGTGGCTAGGGGGAGACTGCAAACCGCCTATATTTTCCCTCTTGGAATCATTGCCGCGGTCGCAGTGACCAACATCAGAACAAAATAAGTTGAAAAAAAAACAAAAAAAACCAATCTTTTGACAAACCAACTTTGTGTTTGGAAGCTGCATTGCACAAGAACTTGGAAACATGAATAAGTAAGATGAGAGCAGAAATATCTCAAAGGGAAAATAATGTTTATCGGGCAAATTTGATTTTAGATGAAAATATTAAACTTCACTTTGAATCCAAGCTGCAAATCTAAACACTACCAAGAACTACACAAAAAGCTCAGGCTTTCGGAACGGACCCCCGACCCCTCCAAAAACAAACAAACAAACAAACAACAACAAACACCCCCCCCCCCAAAAAAAAAACAAAAAAAAAAAACACCCTACTAGAAAAAACAGCCGAAGCTGTCAGAACGGACGAGAAAAAAAAAGTTGTTTATCGAGCAAAAGCATGCGCAGCGAGGCCGAAGCGATGATTCCCCGTGGTCTTCAGTCTCCCCCGACCACCGTCTCTGGTGGCACTATATCAGTATATGGATGCTGCAGTTGTGCACCAGGTAGTTTTCTCCATGCTATCAGGAGTGTTTGCTTGTAATCAGGTACCCTGACACTCAGGCTGACGACATTATTTTGTCTTCAGATACACTTGGGAGACGCCTGTGAAAGACATCCTCGGCGAAGACTTCCAGCTAGGTGACGATTACGTCACAAATCATGTGACCTTAAAGGATTTGCTGACTCATCGCACAGGACTGTCGACTGCAGACGCTTTGCTGTTCGGTGGCTCGCCGCCAAACCTGACCCGAGCGGAGTGTGAAAAGTAAGTAAATGTACAGGATATATGGATCCAGACAGCGATTGCCATAACTGAGCCATTGGCGTCATCTTCCTTGAGGTTTCGCCCCCAAAACCATGCGGGGGTGAGGGGGGGGGGGGGAAGGCTATGGCTCAATTGCTGACGGTCACCGGTTGGACTAAGAGGTACACTTACGCACCTTTATCATTTTTCATCTGATGCAAGTCTTCCATGATCACATGTCTGGAAGCACACAAAAAACAACAACAACAAAAAAACCCAAACTTATCTTATCTTATCTTATCTTATCTCGTCTCGTCTCGTCTCGTCTCGTCTCGTCTTTTCTCGTCTCGTCTCGTTTCGTTTCGTCTCGTCAACATTGACAGAAGGAACCAAGCCTTTGCTAATCAAAATGAAGTCGGCTGCCCTATATCCTTGTCGGTTGTGCGATTTTACTTGTCCTTGTCGGCATGTTGCGTGTGTTTCTGTGTGAGTGAGTGTGTGTTGACTGTAAGGCGCGCTGAGCTCCTGCGGGAGGGAGGGGCGTCCATTAAATACCCATATTATTTTCATTATTATTTAACTCAGGCGCAGTCGGTACCTACCGGTGGCTGCTGCTTTCCGGAACGGGTTTGCCTACAACAACTGGATGTACACACTGGCTGCTCGGGTGACTGAGGTAATGGGCGGGGCGTCCTGGGAGGACCTCCTCCTCACGCGCATCCTGCAGCCGCTTGGGATGAGTGACACTCGCGTCATCGGCCAGAATGTGGAGGTGGACGCCGAGAACTTCGCGCAACCCTACTTGAAAGTCGGGAACGATGTTGTTCTATCAGACTCATCCATTTACCGGTAACAAAATCTGCATATTTTGCATCTTTTCACTTTTACATTTACATACATGTATTTAATAGCCGATGTGCCCAGCTTCGCCCAGGCTGATGATGTGATGTGTTTAATAAGTACTTTCTGGTCTCCCTGTTTGACGATATGTGGACGCTAGACTCCGATTCTCCGAGAGTTTTTTTTTCCAGCAGATTGTTTTCTGGGTACCCCCTGATTACAGCCAGGACTGATGATGTGATCTCTCTTGTTAGTGTTTTCTGGTCTACCTGTTTGGCGATTTGTGGTGGATATCCGGGTCCTCCTGAGTACAGCCAGCAATTTTGATGGCGATGTGAGAAGTCAAGGCTGTGTTTTCTGGTCTTTCTGTTTGACTATACGTGGTGGAAAAGAACGTTGAACACCGATTTTCCGAGGATTTTTCCAGCCATAATTTTTCCGGGTCTCCCTGAGTACAGCCACCAGTTTTGATCGTGATATGAGAACTCTAAATTAGGTTTTATCGTGTGCGCGCGCACGCACGCACACACACACACACACACACACACACACACACACACACACACACACACACACACATACACACACACGCACACACACCTGATAAATTAGAGAAACGATGCACATTTTGCACACAGCTGACCCTGGGACGTTATGGACAACCAGGGACGCAAACACAAAAGAATTAAAGGTAGATCTTTTTTCTGCTAGCATTACCCCCATGGAGCCGGCCGGGGGCATCGCTTCCTCAGCAGACGACATGGCCAAATGGCTGAAGCTGCACATGAGAAACGGTCAGACACCAGACGGCGCTGCCATCATCAACGAAAAGCACATGCGCGACATGCACACGGCACACATGCTTCTACCGCCTGAGTTTGCTGGCGGCCGTCAAAACTTCTTCCAGCCTCAGTTTCCAGAAAGTGCGGCCCTGGTCGGGTACGGATATGGATGGTTTACCAGTGTCTACAGAGGTACGTCAGGTGTTTATTCGAATTGCACCAACAGGTTCAAAACACGCTTAAATAACCGTAGACAAAACGAATTTCTTCCCAACTTTTCCGAGCTAAGAATTTCGCCTTCATCAGGACACAAACATTGACACAAGACATACATGGTCAATGAATTCATTGTCGCTGCTCTCCTGAACTGGTTCGAGAAGTAGCGGTGTCTTTGTATTTGTTTGTTCGTCCCCAAATGGGAGACTTGGAGGTCACGGGATGGAGCTGCCTGCCATCTGTGACCACCTCTTGAACAATGCTCACCGTTCCACAAAACACTCGCTGCACCAAATATCCAGCATCGTCAATAGGCTGAGGGTATTACGCTTACAGATTCCAAGTCCGAACTTACTCTGCATACATTCATCTGTTTGTAGTATATGTGTTGCTGTTCAGTTTTCACAGGAAAAATTCATTGTGAATTCCGAGTCCTTACCTACTCTGGGGAGCCGCGACAGCGGAGTGGTAGATTGTTGTCGGACTTTCAATGCTCGGGTCGTGAGTTCCAATCCCGGCTGGGGCCAAATATTTGTGCTGGCTATTTCTCGTCTTTGATATCACTCATACTGGTGAAAAAGGACGTTAAACCGTAAAACACCCACCCACCTACCCTTACCTGCTCAGTCTGCGTGTATGGACCCAGATGTACACGTGTTTCTGTTTTCACAGGAAATATTCGTTTGTGAGTATTACACCTAGACTTCTTTGGGGAGCCGGGGTGGCCGAATGGTAGAGCGTTGGACTTCTAATGCTCGGGTCGTGAGTTCGTATCCCGGCTGGGGCCAAATATTTGTGCTGACTTTTTTCATCGTTGCCCCGTCTTTGATATCACCCGTATGTGGTGGAAAAGGACGTTAAACCCCCAAACACCAACCCACCCACCCACACCTAGACTTCGAATCATGCCCTGCTCTACGTACATGCGTCTCTTTGTGCTAGACCTGTGTTTCTGTTCTCGCAGGGCGCCAAGTGGTGTCACACGGAGGGAGTCTGTTCGCGTACCGGAGCAACCTGGCCTTTCTGCCGGATGACGATGTTGGCGTGTTCGTCAGCAGCACCGGACCCGCCCGCTACTTGTCCTCCCAGCAACTCTTCTACTACATCACCGACCTCCTGCTAGACCTTGACCCCTGGCTCAATACCAGTACAGTCTGC
Organism: Batillaria attramentaria; assembly: GCA_018292915.2. Lineage (NCBI taxonomy): Eukaryota > Metazoa > Mollusca > Gastropoda > Batillariidae > Batillaria > Batillaria attramentaria. The sequence goes on from JACVVK020000171.1 coordinate 1,077,400, forward strand.
ACCTTCCCAGCTCCGTGGAACAGTGACGACCAGCGGAGCTCCCCAAGCGGTCCATCTCCTGTTCCAGGTGAGTATGTACAATTTTCTCAGCGCTGGAGGTTGAGTTTTCTCGGTTGTTAACACTGACACGTGGCTGGATCTCCATAACAGCTTCATACTCATCTTCATACGTTCTAGAATGAATGTCCCAGCTTTCGATCACTTCGTGGAATCCACCCACGACCTGAGAGGTACACACTAAAAATAACCCCAGACAAACTTAAACAAACAAATCGAAGCTACAAAGGTCGGAACGACATCCATGAGTCCCATCATAGGAAAACCGAAGACCTTGTGAAAACCCTTGGGGAAGGACCAGAACTCTTCACCTAGCGAGTCCCCCATCCCCACCCCCTCAGTGGCCCAGTTTTTTTTTTTTTCCTCAAGGTAATAGCACCCGGAACAATGAGAAGCATCGTTAGAAGACGTCGCGTTGTCTGGATGACTTACAAACTGGCGTCTTAATGCGCTTTACGTGGAAGAAAGTATTTCCCTTACTTTGCTGCGATTTTCGTTCTTGTTTCCTCAAAGATCGGCCGTTTAGAATTTGTCTTCACTTATTCACTCACATGGCGTAACGCTGCATTACTTGATCTGGATTCAGGTGCTCTCGAAAACTCGGACCTCTTCGTCGGCCAGTACGGAAATTTGTTGTTCGGGGACGTGGAAATCCTCCACAACGGCACAGGTCAGCTGAGTCTGAAGTTCCAGCGACTTGTCGCGAATCTCTACAAAACTGACAACGACAGCCTGTTGCTGGCAGAAGCGATTGGCCCACTGAGTTTCCTGTCGCACGTCGGCAATACCACTGAGTACATGCGGATCACTTTCAGCGACTCATCTCCTCGAGCAGACGGCAAGTACCAGGAGCTGCAGATGCACGACGTTGCTAGAGTGCCCTTGACCTTCAGACGTGACGTCAAGTTCTCGGACCCAGTCCCGGACAAGGTCAAGAATGCGGGCGGAGAAACTCCTCTCTGGAAGCTGCTTTCACAGGACGTGTGACGCTAGTTAACTATGCTAATCCGTCGTAATGAAACGGGTCGTGTTTCCCGCTGAAGATGTCTGTGATACATGTACCAGTATTGTTTCGTTTTTCTGGATGTGTAATTGTTACTAACTTCCTGTCGGTTGATCAAGACTCGATTCTTTCTGTCAATGTGAGTTGGTCATTGTTGGGGCGGTCTAGTGGTTAAGAGACTTTGCCACAAAGGTTCGACTCCAACTCGGGGCGAAGAATTTTTCCTTCTCGTACGTGACACCGTTCATTCGGGCCGACCGTCGAGGGTTCTCTCCGGGTACTCCGGCTTCCTCCCCCTCTGCTTTGGAAATGTCCAGCTCACAAACTAAACTAAAATAAACACAATTCTAAAATTCAAGAAACTGGATAAAGCGCCCACACAACACACAGTTGTTATGATCATTGTTGTTGTTGATAAGATGAGATGAGACGAGACGATAAAAGAAATGTGTTGTTTGTGTGTGTTTGGCAAGCTTGCTGAGGGTGCGTGCGTAGTCGGAATGGGGGGGGGGGGGGGGGGGGGGGCGGTCAAGCGATTCTAGTGATCATTTATCAAACCTCATATTCAGTATTCCGACTTTTTTACGACAATAAGTACAATGCTACTGAGGATGGTTCTTATGTCAAGCCATGACAAACTGAAACACACACACACACACACACACACACACACACACACACACACACACACACACACACACACACACATTCCTCTGGGATAAATGGTCCCAAACTTAGTCACTGTGCGATCTGTCAGTGCGAGAGATGAAACAACACTAAGTGCGTGTTTGCACGATTCACACGACGGCGACAGTAACTGTTAGAATTCACCCTTTCCCTGGCTAGGAGTCAGCGCCGTGGGGCTCCAGAACAAGTGTAATGCGCTAGTTTTTTTTTTTTAAGGGGTAAATCTAGTACCGCTTATGCAGAAAACCCACAATCGAGAACATGTTTACGCACTTTGAGTGACCTAGATACATGTACGGCTCGAGTTGAGTTGCACGTGCACTGCGCAACAACTGACTCCGTACAACTACTAACCAGCTGTCATTTTCCAGGCGTGAGCACGCGTCAGGTATTTTCCCGGGTGCGAGACACGCCAGTTTTCGGTCTCATAAATTGTGGAGAAACGAGACTTCTACGTAGCGTGAAAATTGGTTTTGGTGAAACACTTCCGGAGATACTAATCACTTCTTGAAGCCAAGACTTGAAAGGATCATTTCTTGTGGAATGTGAGTATACTTGGTATTGCCTCTTTCGCTGTCTGTCTCTGTCTCTGTCGCTCTCTCTGTCTGTCTCTATGCCTCTGTCTCTATGTCTCTGTCTGTCTGTCTGCGATTATGATCTCTCTCTCTCTCTCTCTCTCACACACACACACACACACACACACACACGCACAGAGGTCGTCCATAGTTTTCCATATTTACGCAGATGTGTGTGCTGTATTCTGTAGTAGTAGGAGTAGCAGTGGTTGTATGATCAGTACATGTAGTAGTAGTGGGGTGTGGGTGTGTGTGTGTGTGTGTGTGTGTGTGTGTGTGTGTGTGTGTGTGTGTGTGCGCGCGCGCGTGTGTGCGTGTGTGGGTGTGGCAAGGACAAGTTATACGAAAGTCCCGTGCACCTAATTTTTATGCTTTAGAAATAAAGTGTCAGTCATGCATTCATTCGCTCGGGGAGCCAGGATAGACGAACCGGTGTAGCGTTTCATTGTCGTGAGTTCGAATCCTGGATGGGAGAGAGAGAGAGAGAGAAAGAAAAAAAGTTGTGTTGCCCTTTGCCTCTTTCAAATTACTCATTTGTTGTGGAGGGGGACGTTTATCTAACTTACAACCTACCTCTCTCTCTCTCTCTCTCTCTCTCTGCAGTACACACTGTCTCACACACACACACACACACACACACACACACACACACACACACACACACACACACAAGAAACACACACGAAACACACACACACACACACACACACACACACACACACACACACACACACACACCCTACTACAGTATACACCACACACATCATAACACACAGACGCATGTATCTACAGACATACGGCTTCACGTTTGAGCAATCGTCCTCGAAACTATTCAATAGAAGTAGCACCTGGAAAACAAAACAGACATACTTCTCCGCCATCTTGCTTACTCCAGCCGTGTTTCGTCTCGCACTTTCCGCGTAACATTTATAATGTGAAGACAGATTCGCTCAGACAACGTAAAGCCAACGGAAGCATTCCGACGGATTATCATCTGCCGCGCTCCATCTGGCCCTGGCTCTGAAGTGGGTGACTCCGCACACGCCGCTAGTTCCAGACAATAGTGCTCCACACAGATTACATTTTGACGGATGCGTGTATATGTCAGCGAGGGAATGTGTCTGACAGTTCTGGCGGTTTTGCGTCAACCTGCTTATGAAGATTTGTGCCACATCCCAGTAAACTGTTTGATTGTTTGTGTGCATGTCTATTTTAAAAAAAAAAGGTTTGTTGCACGGATTAAACGCATTCGAGGAATGTTTTTTCCACAACGCCAGACAAGCGTTTAATGGTTATACGCTGGTTGAAATGCTAAATACAAAAACTAGGACTGAGTGGGGTGGGTTGGGTTGGGGTGGGTTGGGGTGGGGTGGGGTGGGGTGGGGTGGGGTGGGGTGGGGTGGGGTAGAAGCGAGTGGTTTGATACATACTTCCCTTTTACGTACCCCATTAGGCATACATAAGTACTCAGGGAATTTACAAGGTTTGTGATTTTTTTATTTATTTTTTATTTTTTTTTTTGGGGGGGGGGGTAACTCACTTTGGCTGGTAAAACTGAGATGTGTCTCCATTTCAACCCAAACTGTATACTTCGTTTCGTTCTGTACTGCTACATAAACATTACGGTAACGTTTTTCGTATAGTCTGTTTCTACAGAGTCGACGAACTGATCAGCAATGTCCGGGACGTCTCCTGAACATCAGCCATCTTCAGCGTCCAGGCCTGTGGTCCAGCAGAAATCTCCCGGCAAGCAACCAGCAAGAGCATCGCGAGGTGAAACAAAGCTTTCGTCTCCCCCCAAGACAGGCGAGGATGACGCCAAGACTACACGGGCAGCCGTGACCGCAGGAACAGAGAGAGGAGGTGATGGTGGCGCAGCGTCATGTCAGACTGCACCTTCATCTCCAACCAAAACTCGCCGGCCAGGAATGAAGGCCACCGGGTCACCTTCAATCGACCCGCTTGGCGACGTGAAACATTCATCCCAAGCCAAAATTCATCGCGCCAAGACCAGCACTTCCGGCGCTTGGGATTGCCCAAAGAGAGGAACTGAAGCAGGTGACGTTGGATCCGAAACGGGCCACATGACTCAGAGGCGGAGCTCATTAGTAGACGACGACGGTAGCATGGAGAAGGCGCCTGAGCAAACAGCGGAGGAGAAGGACGACGACAACGACGACGAGGAAGATCACCACAGGCGGCAGGGTGACAGCGGCCGCGGTAGCTTGTCGAACGAGTCCCGCGACTCTGGAAGCTTCAAGAGCGGCAAAGACCGCATCTCTCCCGCCTCGGAGTGCTCCAACAGCGCCGAATTCACATCATCTGTCGACAGCGTGCGGTCCGAGCCCGAGGGCACCAGCGCGGATGCTTCTGCTGAAGCACTGTATAAATTTAAATCCTCTCCGGTCACAGTTAGGGCAAGGTCCCGCACCTTGAGCTCCGTGAGCGAAGTCACTGTCGGGAGTTCTGTTGACCCAGGCAGCCCAGTGGACACGGAGGACGCGGAGGGGGATCTCCGCTACCGGAGTGCTTCGGGTGGTGGTGCAGAACGTTCTGCTACTGTTCGTGGTGGAAATCCGCATTGTCAGTATGACTTTTCCTATCACAAGTTCCGAGATATTTACGTCATGCAGCCGGTCACAGAAAGGATCGAGAGCTTCGATGAACTGACGGAAAGGTTTCAGACTGAACTCAAAGAGGAACGGGCTTTAGAAAGGAGAGAGAAGAACAGACGTTACACTGAAGCCACCGGCGAGACTTCATCGCCAGAAATGCCTCCGAGTCCCCATGAAGCAAAGCCGGGACGCGAAAGTGCCACACTTAGATCCGTAAACCCCACACAGAGTGGTCAAGTTCCCTCGCAAGATGTGGTCACTGTCGGCCCAGACCAGACCAAACCCCAACGCCAACGTGCTCGCCTTTACTCCTGCAGGAACGGCGACGTGATTTTGTGCCGAGAGTGTCAAGACGCCGCTGGTACTTTGTCTCTTGCGCAGATCTCGATAGCTTGTCCAGACTCGTCATCGTCGTTTTCCTCAGACAATGGCGGTGACATTGCTGCTCAGTCGCAATATGGGTTCTCTGAAATCGCAGTCAGTTCTAGTCCGCAGCAGCATTCTGCGTACAAAGCCGGTGAGCCGTCCACAGGGAGTCGGTCACCAAGAACCCCGCCACCAAACCCGAACACAGGACACATAAAGACACCGTCCCCTCAACTTCACGCAATCGCGTCTTCTGACAATCCCCGTAATAGCCCATCCAAGACTTCAACAGGACCCCGCTTTACAAAAGAAGGGTCACCGAACAAGGGAGCTTCACGAGACAACCCGAACACAGGACCCGCAACAATCCCTCGCCCTCATTTCCAAGGACTTGCATCTTCCGATCCCCAGACAAACCCTTCGCCCAACATTACAGCGGCCTCGTCTTTTACAAAAGAAGGCTCACCTAAGAAACGAGATGACCCGAATACAGGACGGGCAACAACCCCCTCCCCTCATCCTCATGCTATCGCGCCTTCCCATCCCCATCCAAACCCATCGTCCAGGATTTCAACAAGTTCGTACTTTACAAAAGAAGGCTCACCTAAGAGACGAGTTGCACGAGATGACCCGAAAATCCCCTCCTCTCAGCCCAAGGCACTGGCACCTTCCGAGTCTCAGACAAGCCTTTCGTCCAGGATTTCAACAGGTTCGCCCTCTACGAAAAAAGACCTCCCGAAGAAACGAACTGCACAGGATGACCCGAAAGCAGGACCCGCAGTGCCCTCTACAAAAGAAGAAGAAGCAAAGAAACGAACTGCATCAAAGGGGAAAGCTAAACATCTCTCTTTTTCTTTCTCATCATCTGATACTGAAGAGGGCGCCCACTCATGTGACGACCTGGCCGAAAAGCTAGAAACGGTGCGGTACAGGATTGCTTTCGACGTCATCAAACGGGAGACGCTGGGGGACCGCGGAATAACGGGCAGGCCTACACGGGAGGCAGCAAAAAGGGAAACACAAGATGCAGACGACGAAGAAGAAATCTTTTATCTTCCCACCATGCCCCCTCGTTTCTACAAAGCGAACGGCCCCCGACGACGCCAACCCGCGGACCAGACGCCCAGGTCGCCAGATTCGCCAAAAGGTGCCGTCCCGACGAAACACCGGAGCCCGTTCAATATGGTGGGAAAGTCGAAACACCTCGCTAAGCAGGCTGCTCTGAGTGCTAAGAAGTTCTTCCGAAAATCACGAAGTCTCCCGGCGTCTCCCAAACGTTCTGTGTCCGATGATGTCCCGGACGACCGTAAGTTCACCGAGGTCATCACCTACGGTAGCCCGCAGCTCCAGCAAGATTTCTGTGAAATGAGCTTTCCCGACAAGCCGGGAGGACAACGTGCAGTAACACGAAGAAGGCAAAAAAGCTCGCCGAATCTCCCGAGCTGGCTGAAGTCTGCCGGCAGATCCGGGTCAGCCACCACTCCGTCGTCGGGGAGTCCCAGGTCAGATCCCTCCAGCACACCTGAGCGGCAGTTCTCTCCCAGAACACCCAGCTCTCACATTTCTCCAGCTTCCTCGAAACCGCAGACCCCTTCTGTCGACGCTGGGAAAGTTTCACAGCCTTCCTCGCCTAGTAAGTCCAATCAGGGAGACTCTGCGTGTTTCAGCGTTCCTCTCAAGTCAGCTGCACAGGAACATCCCCAAAACCGAAACCTATTGCGAGTGTCCGGTGGGATCGGGTCAAAATCCACGGTCTCATCGTCAATGCCCGGCCTGTCAAAACATCAGGGTATTTTAAAACTAGCTGAAGCTCCTACACGGAAACAATCGCCGCCCGCTACTCCATACAGATTCGAGCAACTTGCGTTTCGTGTGTCTGCAAGTGAACCCAGATCTTACCGAGCGTCTGATGCTCCGGATCAGGAGCCACCACGTTCCTCTCCCCTTACCCGGGTTGCTGGTCCCCCGCCCTTCTGCTTCATACGTTGCTCAGCCTGTCGCATTCCTCTCCCCTTTCCACCGTCTGAGCGCAGGAACGAAGCCCTGGAGCGTCTGTGCCATGCGATACAAAACAAGGAGACGCCACTCGATCACGTCAGCCTGCTAGTAGAGGGTCTGAGCGCCTCCGAGCTGAACACCCCGAGCCAAGACTTCCAACTGACGCCCCTCATGATAGCCGCCATCGCCAAACGCTGCGACGTCGTGGAGGTGCTTCTGCAGAAGGGAGCTCATCCTGACGTGCCCACGGAGAGTCACGTGATGCTCACGGCCCTGCTGCTTGCGTGCTGTCACTCGTGTGTTTGCGCGGACGTCATGTCCGTGGTGCGGGTGCTGAGGTGGTGGGGAGCCGACCTGAACGTGCAGGACATCCATGGCTGCACTCCGCTCTGCTTCGCTATGGAGAGAGGGAACAAGGAACTCATCAGCTACCTCCTCAAGCACGGGGCCATGAAAACGGACGACCACGACCATCCTTCCCAGCAGCACCACTGACGTTCTCTTTGGAAACCCAGCGTGGAATCGGTTTGCAGACCAACGAGCTAGCATCATCACCTTCTCTGCTTGCTCTTGAAAGAAATCGTTGGTAAATCGGTCAACGCTTGTGTGCACGCCGCTAAAGTTCCATTCGGAAACCAGGCATGAGTGGTGGAAGGAAACCCATGAGCTATCACGATCACCCTTCTCAGTATGACATGAATTTTGAGAAAAAAAATTCCTGAAGGCTAGCGGTTTCAGTGCTGTTGGAAGCGAGTGTCCTAAGCGTCATAAATAGAGTAACAGCAAAGACCTTCTTTGGTAACAGGGTGAATTTATGACACTATTGTTCAAATGTCAAGCTGTCTCTGCACTCGTAAATGATGACATTGTAACCGGCACTTTGCTTTGTAAGCACACACACTTTGCTTTCTTCTCCCCCCCTCCCCCCCCCCTCCGTGTGTGTGTGTGTGTGTGTGTGTGTGTGTGTGGTGTGTGTGTGTGTGTGTGTCACACACAGCTTCATATACGTGTATTTCAATTTTTCTTTAGCTTCAGGTATTTGTGGTAGATCTCATGCCGTTCTGTAGAAAGCCATCGCCTTCGACTGACCGCCAAAGCCACAGTGCTGCATGGTTTCTCTACAAAATTAAACTCGTGTTTAGTTGCCCATGACGAAAACGAACGTTTGTGAAACTATGCACACTTGACTTGAGTCATCAGTTCTGCAGCGTTTTGGATTTCGGTATCCAATTCACTCCGGGTGTAATCTATTCCTGGCTGAGGTGAATAGACTCGGATCAGACGAGGAACAGTAATTTCGACGTATACGGAGGAAACGTTTCTCAATTAGGCTTTCACATCAGTTCTATTTTGGATGCCAGTTAGAATGAAAATAAGTGTAAATGACAAGAATCGTTTTTCCACTTAATTTGATTCTCCCTTCTTCGGAGTAATGAAACTCATTATTGATTCGTTGTTATGTGGCCGCTTAACTCATCTCTCAAAAATAACTGAAATAAACATCCTTCAACTAATGGTGTGTGTGTGTGTGTGTGTGTGTGTGTGTGTGTGTGTGTGTGTGTGTGTGTGTGTGTGTGTGTGTGTGTGTGAGAGAGAGAGAGAGAGACTGAATGACTGATTGACTAAAACTTTGATTTTCAAGCATGAGATGTAATTGCACAGGTCTCTCTTACTGGTCTCGCTACACTAATAAACATACAAAATGCATCATCGTCAAGAGAGAGAGAGAGAGAGAGATGTGCTGTGCAGGTACAAAAAACCCTAAGTACGCCACTTTATCAATCAAACTAATTTTTAGATCGGATTCTATGCACCGGAATGTCCCAAACACGTTTCGAACACTTAAGACGGAACAAATATACTCCCACATTTTCAGCCAAGGAACCATCATCAGGGGCAAACTAAAACTATTGGAGACAACTTATTTCGCCTCTTGGCCTGCTCAAGAAAATTTGTAGGCCTTTGTGGTGTACTGGGCCTGCATCCGTAAATGCACCCTATGTGCGTTCCGGCATAACGCATATTATTATCATGCTACCTGTGTGCTATTCAGCAACCACGAATACACAGAACCTGCATGTATATAGCGTTTTCACAATGAGGTGCCCACTATTACGGAAAATGCACCACTAGGCTAGTCTAATTAGGCTTTTTATATAGCGGAAGGTAGAACAAATTTGATCCTAACTTTTTATTACAGAAATCAGTAGAGCACAGGCCCCTAATGCTGTGGTGGTCTCCGTGAATTTTTTCTCCGTCCGCGTCACCGTTAAAAACGACCGTTTATCTTGCCATTTTCACTATATGAGCCCTATAAATGGGCTTTTGAGGGTGTGCACAAAGTATGCGTGTTTGCGGGTACAGAAATGCGCAGAACTCCACTCTAAATACGGACACTGTTAGACAAGACATGCATTGTTGACATACTGAAATTTTACCCCAATCAGAGTGATGCTTCCTGGAAAATTGCGGCCATCATTGCGGTCATTATTTTTACCCATTTTTTTCCATTTCCTTCATTACGTGCTGCGTCGGGGGTAGGTTTATATTTTGCTGCTAGCAGCCACCAGTTTTAACTTGTCATTGTTTTACATATTGGAAAAAGTAGAGTGATTCCAGGAGAAGGAAAACGTGCATCCCACATCAAATTTCATGAACTCTTCACTGCTTGAAATAGGTGACTTAAATTACCTTTTTCTAATTAAACAGAGAATTAACTGCTACGGGGGTAGGTTACCAAGTAGCCAGATATGACGGCCACAGTGTACACAGCGTTTTTTGTTACTGACCAACTTTTAGAGGAGAGGCTTGGCACTTACGTGTTACTAGCCCATCCACTATGTCCCTTTGGCTGTGAGGGGTAATGAGGGGAATCCATATTGTGGTTGGGTTCAAAAATTGACTATACACAGCAAAGATTACAAATGACGCCGCTGCAGCAGGTATTGTGCACACACTTCAAGTTTGACTACTGGATATGTTAGGCCAGACACCCTGCGGTGGTCCAACGAAATGACAACAGATATGCCTGTAGCAGCTCTCAGTTATCAAAATCTTCCTTTTACCATATAGACGCCAATTCTCTTACTTATGGGGACCGGGCTGACATATTACGCTGCTGCAGTTGCTACGCTTGACAGATCATTTGCAGACGCACATCATGCTTTAGAGATATGGTCCAGCATCCCTACAATACTATTACAAGTATACCTTTTTGCCTCAAATTCTAACGCACTCAGAAAATGTCGGACATTTTCATTAATTCCTGTTTTGAGGTACAGATCCAGAAATTAGACAAACTTAATATGAAACTTCCAGAAAAATAAAATTACACGAATGCAAATAAAAAACAATAGACACAAAAGCAAATCTGTGAAATCTCTTTTATTTTCAACGTGTTTTTCCTTGGGAACAAACGCCGTTATGTTGCCTTTTTTTTGGACATTCACAAATTTACAAATGAAAATTACTGGCATATATTACTGACAAAATGTGATGGAGAGTATGTAGAACACGACATCACGTCTACAGTAGTAAGTGGCTGAATTCATTTCAAGTGTTATGAGGTATGTTAATCACACGGCAAACATGTTTACAAGGTCAAGGTCATCGGTTCGTCTGTTTACTCCCAAACATTTTATTTCATCGCTGTGTTAGAATAAGCAAAAGAACAAGCAGTCACAAGCACCAGGCAAAACAAAATTAGCACAAACGATGTTTGTATGAGAAAATTTCTTGTGGACAACTTTGGTGACCTTGACCTTGGGAGGAAAGATCATAGAGACTGGGTGAAAATTTTGTAAATACAACTTTTGGCATAACATTTGCCTAATATGCATTGATAAGAATGCCTTTCTGGTGACCTCTAGTAAAGGTCAAGGTCACGCTTGAGTTATGAAGATTTTGCAGTCATATTTTTATTCTGAGGATGCTGTAAACTCACCAAACCACGGGCACAAAAGTTAGCAGCACCAAAATGCTTATTCTGAGCGATGAAGTAAAATGTTTTGGAGTAAACAGACAAACCAATGACCTTGACCTTGAAAACATGTTTGCCGTGTGATTAACATACCTCATAACACTTGAAATGAATTCAGCCACATACTACTATAGACTTGAGGTTGTGCTCTACATAATGTCCATTGCACTGTGCTAGTACTGAACTAGCAGCCATTATTAAACAGGTTGCACTTTCGTTGGCTGTTTGTGACAAAAGTACAAAAGCGATTTCAATGAACTTTTGATATGACACAACTGGGATACTATTCTTGAGTGTGCACTGCTCTTTGAGAAAAACCGTTCACTACTCACAACGCAGCAACTACTTTAGTAAGTACACCCCCAAAATATCGCTACCGAAAAACGTGCTCACTTGGATATCATATTTCATACGTACCTGCACATGCGGTGACAAGGGAACTTCACAACACCAAAGAAGCGTTTCCTGACTAAATTGTTCAATGTTTCTAAATCTTTTCCGCGATACATGTCACCTGCAGTGACCTGCCAAGAACACAAGCATCAAATACCGCCGTTTTACAGGGTCCTTTGAATCAACGGCCAAACTGATGGCCGCAATTTTCCAGGAAGCATCACTCTGATTGGGGTAAAATTTCAGTATGTCAACAATGCATGTCTTGTCTAACAGTGACCGTATTTAGAGTGGAGTTCTGCGCATTTCTGTACCCGCAAACACGCGTACTTTGTGCACACCCTCAAAAACCCATTTATAGGGCTTATATAGTGAAAATGGCAAGATAAACGGTCGTTTTTAACGGTGACGCGGACGGAGAACAAATTCACGGAGACCACCACAGCATTAGGGGCCTGTGTTCTTCTGAAATCTGTAATAAAAAGTTAGGATCAAATTTGTTCTACCTTGTTCAGCAATTTTCCTAGCCTACACACGAGTTTGTCGGTTTCGACCGAAAAACGGGGAGTTTTCACTAGTGTCAGTCTTGACGTAAATTATTCCTTAGTCGCTTTTTGCGTCATGTCGTGACGTAAATCCTCTAGCCAGAACGCGCTGCTGGGGCACTGAAAGGGGTAGTGCATATGCACGTTTTAGGTACATCCATAATTCACCTGTGATATTTATGGATTCAGCGTTAAACCATGCGTAGTGATCACTGATTTTTAAACCATAACCTGTAATAGTGGTAGAGTGGTATACAAGATACGATGGCACATGCTAAGTCGTTTACGGTCACGGTGCCTGTCTCACCTTCGTGTCCACGCGCACGCAAAAAGATCAAGTGTGCATGCTAAAAATCCCACGTCCATCTTTCAAAGATGTGGCCTGTGGTGTGGAAAACAGAAATATTGTAGCACGCACCAGACAGAAGCAGAGTTCAGATTTGCACGTAAAGTATTGACCACAACCTTCTCTCCTTGGTCTTCTCCTGCGTTCACGGCACTGCTCCGCGTATCTGGCTAAGCTCGCACCGCTATACAGACCAGCACGCAGCCTTAGATCATCTCCCCAGTCAAGGCTTCCTGTCCCAGGCTACTATGACAACACAAACAAGAAACGCTCTCGGGCACGGGCCTTCGAGAATGCAGCCCCGTTCCTCTGGAAGAACTTGCCAGCTCACCTCAAGCTAGGTTCTTCTACCACCAAACTGACGTTCAAGCGGAACCCCGAGACGAACCTCTTCTCTCTCCTCTGATTTTTTAGAAAGTCTCTTTATTTCCCCCCCCCCCCCCCCCACACACACACCCCTGGGCCGTCTCCAAAGGCGCCAAGAGCATGCCGTTGGCATGGAAGTTTTTGAAAAAGGGCCAATCATCATTAAGTAGCGCTTAGCTGCAACAGGCTTTCACTGCTTCGTCCTCCAGCCTCGCGGCGCCTTGAGCGTCTTAGAAGAGACGGAATATGTGCGCCGAGGACAAGCATACCATACCATACCATACCATACCATACCATACCATACCATACCATACCAAGCCATCTGCAGGATGCCCACATGAAAAAAAAAACCCACATGACATAAAAGCAAATACACCATTTACAAATTATGTAACCAGAAATGCCCCACAAAAACTATCCAATATCTGTTGCGTGCAGTTCTGGATGAAGATGGGGCAAACCTGATTCACTCATTCAGCCTTATCACGGGGTGCAGTCAAAACTGACGCAAGCGTTTCTGGTGCTCCTTCGCTTCAAAAGTTGCGGCGTAGTCCGATTCATTTTGACTGTGTGTCGGTTGGGTGGCAACCTGGGTTGGATTCAAAGGTGTGGCAATTATAAGATCCTACCGTCACACTGCAACCGTTAAAAAATCCCGAAGGAAGTCGATGTAAGTTTTTCTGCGTCACCCGACAGGACCGCAAAGACTAAAATTATAGGTGTGGGAAATCCGAGACAACGAAAGGGTACTGTTTATTGATGATGGCTGGTACAATATTTCACCGCAAGATCGGAAATCAACGCTTGAAGTACTCATCTACTCGCGCGGAAACAACTTTTCTATGTATTCCTTTTCAAGTTCTTGTTCGTTTCAGTTTTGCTTTGTTGCTCCCTGCTGCTGGAACTTGCATGCGCCAAGGGCAGATTTCCAACCGTGTTTCAGTTCCCAGTAGTGTGCTACAAACTCTACAGACTATAGTTGCGACGATGATTGCTCTCAAGCATAAAGGCCGTTCTTAACCGGGCGAACTTTTGGTTCGCGAACTAGGTTCGAAGAGTACGGCGAACTAGATTCGCGCACGTTGTTTCTTAACCGACCGAACACTTCTTCGCAAACCCTGGTTCGAAAGGTACGCCGAACTAGGTTTGAGGTCTGCACAGCGTGTCACACGTGGGAACCCTCGCGATCCTTTGGCCGATCCTGCGCTCTGATTGGTTGCTCGGGGAGAACTGTTGTGCGCATGTACAAAGTTGATGCCGCTGAAGAATGTAGGGCAAAGTTGCCTTTCTCTTACGCTCTTTTCCTCTTTTCTCCTCTTCCTCGGCTTCCAAGAGTTCACTCAAAACGATAACTACCGCAAATGCCTCGTCGTCTCGATCTACGAAGGCGGCATTTTTGGTTGTTTACGATCAACTTCGGCTTTGTTCGGGCGATGACGTATGCATATCATTAACGGTCGGTTAAGAAAGAGAACTAGTTCGGCCGAACCTCTGGAACTACGTACGTGTGCGCGCTCGCCCTGTTCGTATACAATACACAGTTCGCCGAACAAGTTCGCCTGACTGGTGGTTCGCCCGGTTAAGAACGGCAAAGCCACATCGTTTGAAATACGAGAATACGCATGTATTTGCACTGTAGCCGGAGTAACGCGTTAGTCAAAGTCGTTGTCTGGTTGATGAACTGCCCGCTTTCTCACTTTCACGCCGACAGAGCGAAGCCCGTTTGGAAACGCTATGTGCTACTCAAACCTGAAACTGAATTGAAACACTCGGTGCTTCCGTTTGGAAACACTCTGTTCTGGCAGTGCTACTGACTTCTGAAGCGGAGTAGCACCGGAAACACTCGCTTCCATTCTGACTACACCCCGCGCTCATACTTACACAAGACCAATCAGTTCCTGTAATCTTCACTCCGTATGTCATTGCTGTTCATGCGCCTGTAAAAACCCACGCGTGCGTGCAGCCGCGGACTGCGCGAAATCATGCAGAGCCCAGCCAAGCGAGAGAGGGCGGGCGAGTCTGACAGGGCGGCGAAATCGCCGTCAAATCATTTGCTCGCACGCAACCCCAGGTGGGCACATACGTCGTCAAGGGCCGTACGAGCTTCATACATCAGTAGCGTCCCTGTGTGTGTGTGTGATGTGAGTCCGGGGCGGTATGCACGAACGACGTTAATTGCGCTTAAAGATCAGCCGGATTAGCAATGAGCCGTTAATTTTATTTTTTTCAAAAGACGGTGCACGGTGAAAAGGCAGCACTGTTGACAGTTTTTTTTTTTTAGTTGTCTCTGGAACCGCCATAAAACACGAAGTGAGTTTCAGCTTACTTCAGTCTGCTGCTGGACCCTGGACCAACATCATCTCGTTTCAAGTCTTCTCGTTTTGTACACTCGCTAAACACTGTAGCGTCGTCAGGGTTGTCTCCTTTGCCATCCAACAAAAGCTTTTTTTTATTGACGTCTCGGACACGTAAGAAATCGTAAAACTGTCAGTGACAGCGTTTGCTGTGTGTTCTGCTCAGTCCCACAGTTGTTTTGTTTTTTAACAAACAGTTTATGGCTTTTAATGAATTCAGGAGACCTTAAACACGGTATATTGTAAATGCCCCCTGATGTTTGCCACTGTTCAAATGCTTCAAACAGGCGTTAGGGTAAACGCAGTTATGAACCCACACTGAATATAACTTTGTGAATACAGACTCAGTGCTCTCATCTAATCGGAATCCGTGATCAGGGAACCGTGAGTAACAGACTTTGCTCGTCAGTCGCTCCATCCATTGATTGAACAGCCGTCATTTACCGGTGGATAAGTTTTGCAATCAGCCTGCACAGAAACTTGGTCAGCAGTCCGAGAGCTTCGTCTGATTTTAGTCAAGGTGAGTGCGCTTTTGTTGCTGCTGTGATGGGGCGATTTTGGCATTCATCAAGGAAACACAATGAACACTGATTGTCCTGAAACACTCTAAAAGGCGAAATTTTTTGCCATTCGCTAAGTTCGAACGCTGATTTTATTTTTATTTATTTATTTATTTATTTTTTTTTATTTATTTTTTTTTGGGGGGGGGGGGTGTTGTTGAATTTGAAGCGGCAGTCCGTTGTGATGGGCTCCCACAAGAAAATGTCAAGTTACTCAGAACACTTGTCAGAAATGAGGAATATAAAGTTAAAATTTACTGTCATCCATTTTGAGATATGTGCACCTTTACATTATCTCACTATTTCCCTAGGCTGTGTAAAGACCTTGTGGACACCCGACAAAGTCACGAAAATGTGTTGGGTTTGTGTGTGTGTGTGTGTGTGTGTGTGTGTGTGTGTGTGTGTGTGTGTGTGTGTGTGTGTGTGTGTGTGTGTGTGTGTGTGTGTGTGTGTGTGTTTTAAACAATATTTACACTGTTACATCTCAGTGCGTTTGTCAGACGTACAACCACCAACGCTGTGGAAATCTGTACATCGAAAGCGCTTAATCCGTGCATCAGAATCAGTCGCTTGGGACACAGTATAGCATCTGAAACCATTCTGGTCACTCCGGTTGGCGTCTTTTGTTCTACGTGCGTAGAAGTGCACCGCGTACTGACATGAGCAGACGACGTTATTTGGTTGCTGACTGAAGACCATCTACTGATCTAGACAGAGCTAACTGGTGGCTATTTTTAGGGACTTTGTCGATCGGCTTGTAATACGGGTATGGAAGCGTTAGTCCACAGAAGGTCATATATCGCTACTGTTAGAAGCCGCGAAGTCACAAAAAAATGGTTAAAGACGGCTTAGAGAAACATCTATTCAGCCTTAGAGCTTGTAAGTGGCAGTTTTACCCCTCAGAACTCATTACAAACATGGACACTTTACATTTGTGCTAGTCATTTTTCTCAAACCTTCTCTTTCCTCAGCATCAGACGTTTACTACAACCGTGGCGCTGAAAGAGAAGCTTATTTCTTGCTCTTCTTAGGCATACTACTAACTCAGTAAACCCATTATGATCATATGGCACTGTAGATCTACATAGCATCCTTCGGGCACCCAGCCATCTGAACTTTGCGATAATGCTACTAAAACTGACTGCCCAGTATGGCACTTCGGTATCATTCAGGCATTGGAACTTAGCGACCGGTCTTCGTGAGCGATAAAACATCATTAATGGTCATTAAATGGCCGTCATAAACGACTGTCCGTGTTCTGTGTGTGCACCGTTAACTCGCGTACGTAGAGGCAGCCTTGACGGCAAGGAAAACAACATCAATTGCAAGCTGTCTGGCTGAACACCTGTGGAATTCAGTTAGTGTCTTTGTTCTGTCGGTGGTGTTGATCCTGTTCCAGGCATAGCTAGGCTGTCGGGAGGAACTGTTGGACAGTAAGCATTTTTTTTTTTCCTGGGTGCCGTAATAGCTGCTGCATATAATTATTGCTGTTTTTTTTAGTTCATGTGATACGGTTTCATCTGCCGGTGTCTGAATTAGGACCGTCGGCCCTGTCAGTTGCCATTGATTTGCTTTACTAGTAATGTTTGCAAAGCATTTCCGTCATATGTTAGTATGTATGTATGTACATATAAAGTGATGTATGTCATCATTATAGTCATTTTATTGTAGCACCATTGGAGGCCAGCCGTCAAACTGGGACGGTCGTAGGTCTTTGATTGTACTTATTACATGATAGGACGAACAGAAATGGCTGGGTCGTCGGTTTAAGTCTTGCTGCGAAAGGGGTATACAGTCTTTCTACGTGTCCAGCGACTGTCGAAACGATGACCTTACCTTTCCGCCTTTACGTCGGTTAGAACATTGACGGCTTATGTCAGTACTTCACCGAAAACCTGTTGTAAATCCTGCGGATCTTTATTGACTCTCACACAAACCGGCCTTCAGTAACAGCGGGTGAAGCTGGGTGCTATTCAAATGCATATGATTTTTAACCCCTTCCCCCCCCGCCGCCCCCCCCCCCCAAAAAAAAAAAAACAAAACAAACAAACAAACAAACAAAAAACTGCCGTAACAGAGTGCACTAATGATAAATTATACGCCGCATCGTGCATTACAGATGTTCTGTGTCATAGAGTAGAGACACACAGCGAAGCATTGCGGCATGATCGTGATGGCGCATTATATGCTCAGATTTTCACCCTATGAATGTCGGCCTGACTGTAGACTGTGACGAGGGGTGTCCCAGAAGTAGTGTCACTGGTGCTGTAAATCGGGAGCGAGTGAACTCCTGCACATTCTCAAAACCGCCATATCTCTCCACAAGTCATGCGAAGTTTCAACCGCTTCCTTTACATGAGAAGATAATTACGGTACCTTGAATCAAGTACAAAATTGAACTGTGAAATGACGGTCTTTAAAGAGGCTCGGGGCCCTTGTGAATTTCCATGCTGCAAGCTCCTCTCTCTTTGTAGCAAATGCCAATAGTTGAAGGGGAGATTATAGGGTGGATAGTCCAAGAACTGGAGGTCCTGCCCAAGTTGATGCGATTCTGTGACCTTGAACGTGTATTTTTGTGCAGCATGAGGGGGTTTGCAGTTTTGTCGTTTTTCGCTTTGCGTGCATGATATAGAAGACTTCGGGGAGAAGCGTTGTACAAGAGTATGTGGCAGTCAATGTGATTTTCTTAGGCAAAACACCAAAGACAACAGTGTCACCTTCATCCCCCCCCAAAAAAAAAAAAAAAAAAAACAGGAAACGGCACCACTCTGCTCTGAATTTCGTGACAGTCAATAATGATTTGCTTTTTTTTTAGGGCAAAGGCTAAGCTTGGGGGCATGTGAACATTTTATCCAAACAAGACAACTGCAGGACTGAACTGAGAAATAACAAGTGCGTTTTGCAGGTATGGGCACCGGCCATATTCCGTACACACTGTTTGCTAGTGATTCTGTGGCGGACCTCGACTGGTGTCTTCGTTCAGCTTCAAGTAGACTCGTATAAATCACAGTTAGGGACACGGTGACTTGAAAAAGGTAAAATATGACTCTGACGGTCACTCGATCTTCACCGAGCCTGTCGAGATACCTCCAGCACAGACAGGGCACAGTTTAGCAAGTGTCCAGTGTCCATAAGGGAAAGAGAGCGTCGGCCAAAACTTTTTTCCTGGTAAATTCGTTTCGTCGGGTACGTTCAAAGTTGAATTACGGCAGCTGAAAACTTAGATGCGATTGTCTGGAAAAAGGGCATAAGCGCGTATGAAATTCATTGCGCTTAGACCCTTGTTCAAGATCATGGTAAAAGAAAACAAAGCGATTCACCAATTCTCTCTCTCTCTCTCTCTCTCTCTCTCTGGTTGACGCTGTCACATGCTATCGATCGTCAGATGGTCTATGCAGATAGCGTGACGTTGTCAACGCTGTTCCACTAACGCTCATCATGACATTGGTCTAATGTGATGAGTGTGGTGAGCACTCACGAACTGCTGTCGACCCAAAGCTGGCAATTCAGTTCCGTTCAATTCTTTATTGTTTAGGCCATCGGCCCGACTCAAAGCAGATAATTATACGTACATGTACCGTGAAGTTACTATTACTATATGTCAAAAGCTGGCATTTACTCTCTTGTTTAGCACCAGCATCTGGATAAATGGACAGATATAAAGTCACCTTTCACGGTTGGGCCCATGCTGTTGGCGATCACTCTGGAAAAAAAAAACTGTCACATTTCACAGTCAGATATTTCCCGATCTCATCATATTAAGAGCGAGCGACCTCCCGAACTCAGCACTGTAGGAAGTGATATCTGACCTCGGTAATGAGGATAAACGTTTTACGAAGGTAACATCTGAAAAGGCAAAGAGGGGGGAAATGTGTATCTCTAACACTGAATTAGTCAGACTGACGCACTGTGTGAGAAATGCAGTGCAACTCATTTGTCATCCCATCGCTTGCTTGCCTGCTAAAATGATTGGTCGATCAGACCCGGTCAGTGCAGCCGGCGTCGTGTTGTAGGCTGTTGCCTTTACGACCTCAGAACAGCCGACAAATGACGATCTCAGATGACAGCTGTGTGCTGCACAGAACACATCTCAGTTCTGTCAACTTCCCCCTCTCATGCTGGAGCGCCGACCCCGGATTGGACGTTCTGACACGCCTCCTCTCTTTGTTTCAGCCGGCGGTTAATTCCGAAAGCCATGGTGCTGCAGGTCGTGTTCCTAATGTGCCTTTCGACCCTTGGGCACGTCGCTGATGGCGAGGTGTTCACGTCGCAACAGGAGCAGGATCTTGACGACCTCGTCAACACGCTCCTGAACTGCAAGGGCATGCCAGGACTCAGCATGGCCGTCGTCAAGGGCAACGAGACGTGGACGAAGGGGTTCGGCGTGGCTGACAGGGAGACGGGTCGTCCGGTGACCACATCCACGTTGTTCGGGATCGGCTCCGTTACCAAGGCCTTCACTACCGCCATCTTGGCTATACTAATGGACGAGGGCAATGGAAAGTGAGTGTCTTTCTATCTCTCAGTCGGGACTGGGTCTAGCCGACTTTGGTAGAACCTTGGACTTCTGAGCTTAGATCGTGGGCAAGGCCAGCCTGGAGAAAAAATCTGTCTGTCTGTCTGTCTGTCCGAGGCTGTCTCTCTCTCGCTCTCTGGGAGCCAACACATTACCCCCCCCCCCCCCCCCCCGATGTTTCCCCCTTCTTGGTGGAAAGGGACGCAAAACGCCCAACCAGCCAACCAGCTAACCATCGACCCCCCCCCCCCCCCCCCCCCCCCCCCCCCCCCCCGACCCCCCCCGTCTCTCTCTTGTGTGTGTGTGTGTGTGTGTGTGTGTGTGTGTGTGTGTGTGTGTGTGTGTGTGTGTGTGTGTCCCACATTTGCACTGTTACATACTCTGATTTCGTCCGGATCCTTCTCGATTATGATCAGTTAGGACCTTCCCTGAGAATCTCGCCCATCGTACGTCATACACAATTACCAGCAACAAAGCGTGATGGAAGCCAGATCCAGAAGCCAGTCGAATTGAGAATACCGCTAAGACTCTGGGGAGGCAAAAATCGAAACAATGTGCTGACGGGTCCAAAAAACGCTTGCGTTAGGCCAGGAACTTATAAACTGCTTAGAGCGCTGGGCATTTCGGTAGATTCTACATGTCACAGTTACAGCCAACCCAAGTACGCGAACTTTCTGTGGAGTAACTGTAGATATGAGCTGCCCAGCAGGCAGTTGCAGTTACTGACTTATCCCGAAAAAAAACTCAGCCCTGAGGTCAGTTCATGTTTCAGCCCGATAAATCTACCTCTAACCTGAGGTAACCTGCGTGGTGTCTCTAGCCCTTTTACGCACCAGAGAGCATGTGATTTTTCGGAATGAACTGTAGCAGACAGCATGTGATTTCTCGGCTTAAGTCCAAGACTGGTTTGGGAGAAACGGAACTTTTGACGCTGTAGCGTAACTGCGTACAAATGAAGTGATGCTGACATTGCTACCCTGCTTATACCATTGCGGTCTTTAATACTGAAGAAATCGTGCGTTGTATGCCAGACGAGTGCATTGAAGCTTTAACTATTTCGGCACTTTCCCGCACCTCAACGTGGCTTCACATCTGACTATGATGGGTACAAGAGGTGGCGTTGCGTTCTTGATGTTTGTGTCAGTGGCCGTTTGCCATTATCATATCACCCGAATTGCAGCACTGAGCGGTAAAGGTGAAGCTGGAACATATATTCCACATGTTCTACTGAACTGGGGAAAGGTCGGGAGTGAGAAATCGGTGAACTACGGGAACTGTGATCAGGGACGGCACAGGCGCCGTCAGTGGTGATCCACTGAGTCACCAGTGTTGGGAAGAGTTCTGTCCCTTTGGCATGCCTAAAAAATGCCATCGCTAACTCCGTATCATTCACCATAATGCCATTAATAACGAATGGTTATCAATATTGTAATTATTGGAGTCACTGGTATCATTACTTAGAATGTCGAATGGACGGAACTCACCGATGTAGCTGACTCAAAGGTTTCCTGGTGAAATCACTGTGCTCTTGCTAGGCGTGAAACAGTCAGGCGCCTGTGGGATCAGCCGGCTGGACTCGATCGTGAGTCGAGCCGTCATTTTCTCCATTCCCCGAATCGTAACCGTATGTGCTACATAGGTCACATAATACATTTTTTTTCTCTCTTTGGCTCCTTCTGATGTCGGGCGGCACACTTCCTTCAAAACAATTTTCCCCACCAAAACAGACAATGGTTTCCAGACGCAAGACATGTCGACAAGCTGCATGCCAAAAATGAAACCTCGAAAACGTAATTTTGATAGTCTACTGATGCGGCGTCCGTGCCAACCCCACATGCTGAAACGGCTCAAAACTGTGCACTCTGTTATTCATGCCCCTGCACATGCCCAAGGATATATGCTTCATAATAGGTCATCCATCAAGTCAAGTCTGCCATTTATCAACACCACAATCATGCCTCTTTTCACCAAAACTAAAAACAAAAAAGAAGGCATCAAATGCACTTGTAACAACACTAAAAAAAGATCAAGGAAAACAAGGGAAATTCACTTTAATAATGCCGGTATCTTTACTCCCTAACCTGGCCCCATTCGCGTTGTGTTCTGTGACCTGTAACATCTACGCTGTAGTACAAGATTGTGTAAAGATCTGCTCTTGCTAGAGGGCTTCTGCTTGGGGGGACACGTATGTTTAGATCTCACTGAAATGACTGACAGGCAGTTACATCGGCAAAGAGCGAACGGCCGTGTAGAAGTGGCAACTTGGATAGAGGTTAAAGGCCCAATGTATAAAGAGTTTTTAGGCTCACATATGGTTCTGAGCTGTTCTGTTGGTGCCTAACATCGTACCACTCAGTCAGTGAGACGCCTGCACAGTACGTGACAGCATCTCAAAAGGGTGGCACTCAGCCAGCAGAATCAGTGCCTCACGCCACGATGCAAATGTTAAGGACTTAAGGAGTCAGCTGTATAAGATAAGATAAGATAAGATAGATTTATTTGCTTCTTAGTTACAATCGGTGGTCTAGTGGTTAAGAGACTTGTCACCAATGCGAGAGGTCAGGGGTTCGAGTCCCATTCGGGACAAAGAATTTTTCCTTCTCGTACGTGGCACCGTTCATTCGGGCCGATCGTCGGGGGTTCTCTCCGGGTACTCCGGCTTCCTCCCCCTCTGATTTGGAAATGTTCAGCCCACCAAATTTGAAAAATAAATGCAATTCTAAATTCCGGAATTTAAATAGCTGAGCTGGCCCTTCGCACCACGTGATTGTAATGTGTTTTTTGTCCAGTGTGTGAGAGAATGCGTGTGATTCACGTGAGCGTGAATGTTGGGTTCAGTTCGCGGCGCTTTGAGCCGATTCAGGGCCTATACAATACTCATTATTATTATTATTATTATTATTAATTAAGAAGAATTTGTTTTGCTCCTCTTGATAAAAAACACATTATATATACACAGTATACACGAACATACCATGGAAATACACATACACATATAGGACTTGCAGTAGGGTCAACAATAGAAGAATTTGAATTTTCGCCGGTTCACGGCACTGTCTCGCATTCAGAGCTCTACTAGTCATGAAGATAAACCATTTCGAGCGTAGTGATGCACTCACTAGCAAAACTGGTTCAAACCGGCGCTGGATTCTGTGAAGGCTAGTGAACATGGAAACTAGCTGCCTTCTGGCGTCCAACTGTTAAACACCTTCATGAGTCTGAAACAGACGGAGTATAGAGGTGAACACAATCTAAGGTAATCTAGAAATCTGGACCTTCCCGTGTTTAAGGTCTGGGGGGGGGGGGGGGTTAACACAAACAAACGGTGAGTAACAACGTGTTGGATTTCCGGCAGAAAGGGTGTTTGTTTTTTTACAGCGTGTGGCATCTCTTTGTCTCACCGACTTTCTATCGAATAACGTAGCTATTGTCAGAATATCACACTGACACACACACACACACGCACACACACACACACACACACACACACACACACACACACACACACACACACACACACACACACACACACACACACACTGTCCTGGCAACTACAGATTAGTTATGTTTTCTTTAAGTGGTTAAAGTTACAACTTTAAAAAGCCACGGCCACCTTCGCTCGCCTCCTCTTTATTTCAATTTCCAAACTGAATTCAACGATAGGAATGAAAACTTTCACTGCGTTTGTTGTTGTTGTTGTTGTTTGTTGTTTTTTTGTGTGTGTGTTTTTGTTTTTATTATTTTGGGGGTTTTGTTTTGGTTTTTTTGGTTTTGTGTTTTGTGTGGGTTTTGTTGTTGTTGTTGTTGTTGTTTTTGTTGTTGGTTTTTTGTTTTGTTTTCGGAAAGAGGGGGGGGGGTGGCGGGGGGGGGGGGCTGCCAGACCTATTGTTATCAAAACTACTGTCATTGTGCTGAGCAGGGCAGACTGATTTCGTGCTAATAGCATGGTGCGGCCGACATAAAAATCGGGCGCGTATGTGTGTGAGTGTGAGTGTGTGTGTGTGTGGGGGGGGGGGTAAGTGTGTGGATGGGTGAGAGACAGAGAGAGAGGCCTGCTTATTGCCTTGAAGGAAACACAAAAGAACGAGGGGGGGGGGGGGGGATATTGGAACTGTGCTATTAGGGCACACACCGTCGGCAAAAAAAAAAAAAAAAAAAAATGTAATGACATGATATTGAAATTTGTTTCAGGGTCTGGACGCAATTACCAGTCACAATTTTCACTCCTCAGAAATGCATTCGGGGGTTTTCTCTTTCGTTTCTTCGCGTGGCACTATTTATAGCAGCCGAGTGTGGGCGTGTTGCACGCCTTAATAATAACTAACGACCTGCATGCCTCTCCGCTATCCCTCAGGACGTGTCTGTGGTAATGATTATTCCCCTTTTCCGGAAGCCGGCGCTTCCGGCGTCTAGGTTTGCCTATCGGGAGAACGCCGGTGTTATCCCCTCCCCCGACCTCACGAAGAAATGTGTCGGTTCTTTTTGTTTTGTTTTGTTTTGTTTGTTTGTTCTTTGGTGTGTGTGTGTGTGTGTGTGTGTGTGTGTGTGTGTGTGTGTGTGTGTGTGTGTGTGTGTGTGTGCCGTACTGGTGGCCAGCGTCAGTATCATCAAACTGTGACTACTGAATAGAACCGCCATCCATGTGACTAAACTATTCCAACCCGTGTCACGTGGACGACTGAGTCCACTACTGACTGGAAAGGGGGTGGTATACATGTACTGTAAAAACCAAAGATCAGTTATGACACTCCTCCGAATTTGTACACATACACAGTCAGTCTTTGCTAAAACTTTAAGTCAAAATCGGTTTCTGCCGAACTGAACTACTGATTGTGAACTGAGTAGTGCTGCTGAGGCCGGGCCTACCTAAAGCCGGTAAGAAATGTCTGACACTTCAAACAGCGGACACTTGTGCGATACCGGTACTTCAGTCTTGGCCCGGTGACGAGCACGTCAGTCAGTGGTTTTGTTAGACGGTTTCAAAGTTTGTTTCGGAGGAGAGCCGCCGCGGACAGACGCCGGGTGCCACCCACAACTGACAGACTCCTTCGGTGGTGGAGGAGCCGAACTGCCACAACATTGTCACATTGCTGATTGGGACTGTTGAAGTTCTCGTTCGAACGACCAACCAGCTCGCCAGTCAGTGTATTGCATTTAGTGTACCATCTCATCTGACACGGGAAGTAGCTCAGTTGGTCGGGTCGGTTTGTTGTTTTTTGTTTTTTTTTTTCACTTGAAAAATTCAAGTAGAATGCATGTACAGGCTGCTGGTTTCGATCTGGAAGCGCGAAGAGGAAATCAAGAATGGATTTTCGTTTTGCATGGTAGGTAATTACAACTCCCGCGTTGCAGATATCAAGACCGTTTAGCCGAACGTTTCCCCCGCCCACGCCGATTGACCAACTGAATGATCGCTTGACACGTGAAATCTCGTAAGTGCGGGCCAGTAAAATGAATAAAATCGACAGAGAAAATCAGGTTACAGGATGGAAGATCGTGGTGCTTCCACCCACACGGGCCTTCCGCGGCAACTCCAGTGAATCCTGCTTCAGTAATCGACACTAGAGTATAAACAAAACTCAAGGCACAAGGCGGAAAGGAACACTATCTGTTACATGTGCAATGTGACTCGGTTAATTGATTGCGTGGGAATCGTTGAAAGGGTGAAATAACGGGAAAATTAAAAACTCTTTTCTTCGAAAGTGGAAAATTTGGTGTGAGAACAGAAGTGTATCTGCATCCATGAGAATATTACTAGCGTCTCGATCGAAAAACGCGCAATTTCCACGTTTACGAAGCTTCAAAGAAACCTACTTAGTTTTGGAACAGTCTCGCTTGTGAGCGCGCTCCAAAAAATCTATCTTAATGATTAGTAGAGCTGTTAATGCTATACAGTGCTGTCTGCACTCTGCGCGAGCAGTCGAAATACTAATTCTCCTACTCAGAGCCTTCAACGTACCGCAAGCTTCTCCCTCAGTCCTTGTCTTATATCCGCGTCACATGTAGACCTACTGTCCTGTTGGCCCGGCCCAACACCGGCACTAGTTTGACATGATGTCACTGTGCAGGTGCTGCTCGGCGATATCGGACACTACCACAACAACTGAGAACCATCTGTGAGCCTTAAAATCAGTCTATTTAAACAGCTAATGGTCTCTCAAAGTCTGTCTTTGAAGAAGAATTCACTGTAAGCAGTCACTGACAATCGTAACTCATAATACCTCCGGCATTTCAAGTGTTGAGCGGAAATGAGGTTGAGTGTACTGTGTGTGATTGATTACCTGTGTGTGAGTGTGTGTGTGTGTGTGTGTGAGAGAGAGAGAGAGAGAGAGAGAGGTTACTGATTTTGTTATTTCTTTCTTTTAGTGCCGGATTACAAAGTAGAGAAAGATCTGTTGCCTCAAGCCTGGCTTTCTCTGTCAGACAAGAGTTTGTGTATTTTTTTCTTCTCAAGTGTGCCAAGAAGTTCGCTTTGGTTTTAATTACGTGCGAGACCACCCGGGAACCGCCCAGAACGCACGAACTGTGTGTGTGTGTGTGTGTGTGTGTGTGTGTGTGTGTGTGTGTGTGTGTGTGTGTGTGTGTGTGTGTGTGTGTTTCCGTTTTCCTTTCTAACCCCCACCCCACACACCTCACTGGTTTTCCACCCACTCGAGTCATTGTCGAGTTTGTTACAATTGTTGCAGGGTACGTCTACCCCCGAAATGTGTATACGCCAATTGACTCATACGCTATCGATTCAGTTGGTGATTTTAAATCGGGATTAGTGGGTTAATTGGTCACTGTGGCGGTTTTTGTAACTTGTGGACCTGTAGTAGTGAAGAAATCAAGCGTTAACAAACACTAAACTAACATACTTGTCTTGGCATGCTGCCCCGCGCTCTCACGCTATAAACAGAACACGCACACTTGCCAACACAGCATTAGGTCCGCTCTGACCCAGATACAAGTCTGTGATAACTCCAGACATCGGATACGTTACAAGCGCACAGATATCACACATTCGGTAACCCCCTTTTTCTCAATGTTTTTGTTTGTCAGACGCTGACATTTTACTGGGCGGGGTGGGTGGGGTGTTTGGAAGTGTAACGTCCTTTTCCACCACGCATGGGTGGTATCAAAGACGGGGCAACGAACAAAAAAGGCCAACACAAATATCTGGCTCCAGCCGGGCTTCGAACTCACGACCCGAGCATTGAAAGTCCAACGCTCTACCATTCGGCTATCCCGGCTCCCCTTAAATGGACGGATCTTGAACTGCTAGTCCGGAAAACAGCTAACAATGCAGCCATTTTCAGGATCTCCTGGCCGCTGGAGTTCGCCGCGACTGACAGATGTCTTCAACGTTTTCAGTTGCCAGACGCTTATACATAATTATTTTGATGCGTGGGCTTTCAACTGCTAGTCCGACAAATGTATGATATATTGGTATTTTCAGGTTCTCGTGGAGTTCGCGGCTGACGGACGTCTTCGGGAAGGACTTCCAAATGGCGGACGAGGAGCTGACGCGTCACGTGACTATCAAGGATCTGCTGGTTCACCGAACAGGACTCGTCAACACTAACGTGCCGCTGTACGCCGGGAGACCAGACGGCCTCACCCTGGAGGAGTTTGAAAAGTGAGTTTAAAAGGACCGTTTCCATCAGTTCTATGCTGACAAATCGTTTGTGAGCTGTTTTGTGCACCAGCCTAACTTACCAGCTTACTGATAAGTGTTCGTATGTACACGAGGTCGATTGAACAGGCATTGTAAGCAAGCCTGTACATGCATTCTGCTTCAGTTTTTCAAGGGGAAAAATCCCGACCCGGCCAACTGAGCTACTTCCCGTGTCAAATGAGATGGTACAGCTCTAAATGCAATACACTGGCGAGCTGGTTGGTCGTTCGAACGAGAACTTACACAGTCCCAGTCAGCGATGTGACAAGGTTGTGGCAGTTCGGCTCCTGTACATGTCTACCCAATACCAGCTTTACCGGCAGGTGCCAAAGGCAATACCACTATAAATCAGTGGTCCAGCTCTTTCAGGTGAGCATTTCATTTGCTTTTAGATCTGTCCGCTTGTTTCTTCAGGCGTATCCGATACTTGCCGATGGAGACCACTTTCCGAGACAAGTTCGCCTACAACAACTGGATGTACACGCTAGCGGGTCGGGTGGCCGTGGTGATGGGCGGGGCGTCCTGGGAGGACCTCCTCCTCACGCGCATCCTGCAGCCGCTTGGGATGAATGACACTCGCGTCATCGGCCAGAATGTGGAGGTGGACGCCAGCAACTTCGCGCTGCCGTATGTGCAAGTCGGGGAAGCCGTTGTTGCTTCAGATCCTTCTATTTACGGGTGAGACTGTTTCAAGTTCCCCCAGATTGAGTTTCCTTTCCGCTTTCCCCCTGAAGGGCTAGCATTTGTCTGTTCGTTCACCTCGTTGTTTATTTGAAGCGAGGCAAGCAGACGACTCCACTCGGCACGCGATTGGCTGAAACCTGGGGGCTTTTCCCTTTTGATTGACAGGAATGGAGTCGTCTATTCAAGGGAAGGGTTTGGTTTCTTCAGCATTCAGCAGCAGAGTGTTGTGTGTGTGTGTGTGTGTGTGTGTGTGTGTGTGTGTGTGTGTGTGTGTGTGTGTGTGTGTGTGTGTGTGTGTGTGCGCGCGCGCGCGCGCGCGATGGTGTATGATGGTCTTGAACACGCATGACATCTCTGTTTGCTTCCATCCTGAAAATGTGAACTCTGCCATTGCAGCATCTCCCCTCAGGAGTCGGCCGGAGCGATTGCGTCTTCGGCTGACGACATGGCTAAGTGGATGCTGATGCTTGTGCACAAAGGTCGGACACAACGGGGCGCGGTGGTGGTGAAGGAAACGCGCATGGAGGAGATGCACAGTCTCCAAATGGCTGTCACCGAATTTTCAAACGCCGTGCGCAGGCCAGACTTCCCGGCCACCTTTGTCACATTTGGATACGGCTATGCTTGGTTCTATGGCATGTACAGAGGTAAACCAGTTGTGAATCAAGTATGTGCATCCGTTAAGCTTGTAGTCAATAGGCAGATTTAGCAGGACTTCGTACGCAGGACTTCGTTGAGCAGCGTAACCCATTTACATGTAAGTTAGGCACGTTACGAGTGCCATTAGCCAATCGCAGCGCGTGAGCAGCTCGCGGCCTCTGCCGTATGAGCCTAATTTACATGTAAAATAATGGGTTACGGTGCTCAGCGAAGTCCTCCGTACGAAGTCATACTAAATCTGCCTAGTGAATGTTCTTATCAGATGTGAGCCCTGTACTATTGGCTGGTATACAATGATTGACTCTGGCAATATAAGCGTCACAGAAACCTATAGGTGGAAACATATAGCTAGCTAGAACCCTAGCCGATCGTAGGCAAAGCAGTGAGCTTGCGTAGGAGAAAGAAAATGATGAGACGCCGTCTAGACTGAGAAGTCGCATACATATCGACTAGTGCCTTGATCCTATTAATGAAGTAACTGTAGAGGCTGTTCTTCAATTAACGTGCTTGTATGCAGACGCGCGTATTGCCATTTTAACCCTCTGCGCACATCGTGGGCGAAATTGTACCCACACTTACATTCAGACGTCCGTAACCAAGTCAATTTTTTTTTACTGTTTGTTTTGTGTGTGTGTGTGGGGGGGGGGGGGGGTACTCGACAAAAATCGTGTAACAGTGTTCGTAAACATAGAGTTTTCACAATGAGGTGCCCCCGATTTTGTAAAATACACCACACAAGTTTGTTGATTTCGACCGTCAAAATGCGAGTTTTAGTTTTAACGAGTAGTTTTACGGTCGAAATCAACAAACGAGTGTGGTGTATTTTACAAAATCGGGGGCACCGAATTGGGAAAATTATTTATACCACGTCCCTACGTGCATTTCTTTGATTTGAAAGCTGACATCGGCAATCCAAATGCTTCACGCGGCACCTCTGACTGAGGTGCTTTACTTCGCTTTGTCCATAGGCTTTGAGAAGTCAGCAGGTCCGTTTCGAAGCCTCCGTCTTAGTAGAGGATTGGAACTATGCTTACGCTTGTCACAAACACCACCCGGCGATCGTGGATAAAACGCAGCAAAAGATCAACAATTTCACGTCAAGCGACTGGCAAAGCTCCTTCGTCCCCATTTCCCTAGGGAGTCGAACTACGTCATTTCGTGACGTAAATTATTCTTTAGTCTCTTTTCGCATCATATCGTGACGTAAATCCTTTAGCCAGAACACACTGCCTGAACACTGCTAGGGGTAGTACATGTGCACTCTTTAGGTACAACCATGATTCACGTGTGATTGTTATGGGTACCATGTTAAACCACGCGTGGTGAATTATGGATTTTTGAACCATGACTTGTAATAGTGGTAGAGTGGCATAAAAGTAGATAAACAAAACCATTGTTTGTATTGCATGCCATGCGTGCAGGCTACCAGGTGACGTGGCACTCCGGTGGCCTATACGCCTACACGACTTACCTGTTCATCATCCCGGCCCTCAACGTCAGCATCTTCACAGTAACCAACGGGCCTGGAACCCGCAACAGCTCAAACACTCACAGGCAGCTCTTCTACTACACGGCGGATCTTCTCATGGGAGAGGAACCCTGGGTGAACTTGTCCACCGCTTGCGAGTTTCCGGCCCCTTGGTCACCGCTGCCAACGCCACCACCTCAGAACGAAATCACGGTGCCGGGCGGGTTTGACCACCCAGAGTTCTTCGTCGGTGATTATGGCAACAGACTGTTCGGTGACGTCAAGGTCCGACCCAACGGCACGGACGGTCTCATGGCGACGTACAATCGTCTGGCTGGGCCGCTCTTCAGGACGGAGGTAGAAACGGTCCTGATGTTGGAGGTTCTAGGTCACCTTCAGTTCTTGTCCGCTGGAGTCAACGCGACCAACTACATGAATTTTACATTTGCCAAACCTTCCGGCGACGGAAAGTACCAAGAATTGTCAATACGTGCCTCCGATTTCGGAGAAACGGAGTTAATCTCTTTCAAACGCGGTGTCAAATTTTCAGATCCCGCCGACGACTCGTCCGGCTGTGGGCAAAAGACAAATTCTTTGTTGTGCGTGCTGTTGGTTCTTATTCTTAGGTCCTTTTTCTAACAGTACGATGACATGTATTTGCTTTTTTGTGCAGACGGTTGTGACTTTTCAAAACTTTTGCTGAAACATACTTTGTAGCCGCTATCGTAACATGTTGTTTTATGCGGATAACTGTAGCATTGCCATTATGTTTTTGTAATCGAAGATTCGGCATAACCAGGCATTGAGCAACAAGCCTTGAAGGCGGAGGGGGTGAGGGGTGTCGGGGAAGAAGGGGAACCAATTTTTCTGAACAACAAACGCATGCTCATTACTGATGATTTTATTCAGTTTCAGTTAAGTCCCGGTGTGCAACAAGAAAACACACACACACACACACACACACACACACACACACACACACACACACACACACACACCACCACCACCACCACCACCAACAACAACAACAACAACAAAAAGAAAAAGAAAACAAACTAAACAAAAACCACAACCGTTTTCACTGAAACATGGGCATAAAGTACATGTAGCTTGTTTACTGTACTTTCACGATTCCCTAATATTTCGAAAAATCGAGAGTTACCGGCTTTGACTTTGTTTGGACACTGCCGGCACTCCTGTAAGGTTGTAGCGGTGGGGGGGGGGGGGGGGGGGGGGGGAGGGGGGGGGGGGGGAGGGGGGGGGGGAGGGGGGGGGGGGGATTATGCCTAACACATACAGAGGCAGTCACTGGTGAGATATCATGACATCGACAATACAATAAAAAACAAAATGTGATGTGGTGCTGGCCTTTCGTCTATCTCATTTGTGTTTTCTCTATACTCTTCAACATAGCTTTGCACGATGAACGTCTATATTCCATATGTACATGCCACAGCCTATCAGTAAATAGACGCAGTTTCCTAAGTTAGCATTTCAAAAAGGAACAGCCACCGCACTGTGACAGTCGTGGCGATATTCATAATTGATGTTCCGAAAAACCAGATACATCCTGACATGATTTTCCTGATTCCTAAGCGCACCAAAACCCCGGGTGCCCAGTCACGCATCATGGGCCATGATTCACTTTTGACTACCGACCGATATACCAGGACAGGGAATGTTGCTGGCGGAAGATTCAGTCGTCAGATATACTCATACATGCCACACTGGCTGGTTTTAAAGGCCCTGCTTTTAACAGTTTCACAGATCATTCTGAGCTGTTTTGGTGGTCAGTGTCCAGCATCACACCACCAATATAGAAACATGCACAAATACATGCACAGACACACTTGCGTTCAGTTGATTGAACGCCAAAACGCAGTAGCCGTCGACAGTGTGGCGACTATACTCGACCTTGGAGCTTACTTAGTTCGAGCAGCCATCAAGGGAAGCATGGCGGCCGCAGTTCACGGACAGTTGAGTCAGTTTCCTCGTTTGCGCGGCCAAACGTTAAGTGTGTTGCATTCGGAGCTCTACTAGTCTCTAAGATAGACCATTTCAGGCACACAGGCACATTCACAAGAGCAACTCTTGCAAAACAGAAGTCTCTCTATGTATATGTAAAACCTAGTAAATGCAGCAATAGCGCGCTTACTTCAGGTCACATAAACATTTCTTTTTCTACTCTTGGGCTCCTACTAATGTCAGGCAGCATACTTCCTTCAAAACAGATTGCCCAAGCAAAACAGACAATGGTTTCCAGAGGAAAGACATGTCGACAAGCTGCATGACAGAAACAAAAAGTTTTTAATGTAATGATGATAGTCTACCGACGCGGCGTCCGCCAGTACCAACCACTCATATTGAAAGAGCTCAAAACTGTGCACTCTGTTATTCGTGCCCAAGGATAATTATGCTTAAAAATCGGTCCCCCATCAAGTCAGACATCAAACATGCCTCTCAGTTTTCACCAAAGCCCCGCTTGCGTGGGGTTAAGCCCTAAATAACTAACTCGCTAAACCCGAAAATTTGCATCAAATATGTTTTTAACAACTCCGCTAAAAAAAAATCAAGAAAAACAAGGAAAACTTCAATTTCATACCACCGGTTCCCTGTACTGATGAATAATAATAATAATAATAATAATACATGGCTTTTATAGAGCGCTGTTCTCCCGCTTCAAGGACTCGCTGCGCTTAAAGCACACACACACACACACACACACACACA
Organism: Batillaria attramentaria; assembly: GCA_018292915.2. NCBI lineage: Eukaryota > Metazoa > Mollusca > Gastropoda > Batillariidae > Batillaria > Batillaria attramentaria. The sequence goes on from JACVVK020000171.1 coordinate 1,110,959, forward strand.
CACACACACACACACACACACACACACACACACACTATTTACATCCCCTCCGCTTACATACAATTTGGCATTGCAACGAATAATCTCAGTGATACGTCAGTAAAGTAGTGAATGGAATATACCGACGTCCACTGTCTGCGCAGACTTCAAATAAAAGCTTTGCGAGCCAATCACTGGCAGCAGCACTAACGGACGTCTAGCCTGTCCCTTCCCCTTTAGCCGGCCGTTGGCTCAGTGAATGCCTTTGCGATGCTGTCACTGTGAAAGTGTCTTAAAGTCTCTATATTCGTAATGAGCTAGGTCCGTCTGAGGGTAAAAACTGCAGCTTACAAAGCTCTGAAGCTGTTTGCCAAATGAATAGATGTTCCTTTTTGGCCATTGCAACCGACGGTTTTGGTGACTTTGCGGCTTGCAATAGTGGATGTGACTTTCTTTGGCCTAACGCTTCCTAGTCATGGTGCCCCTCTCCTGTAATCAGGACTGATGTGACTTCCCCGATCACTCATGGGCTACCCGAACTAAACGCTTCCAGACTTGTACTACTGACACGTCGATACGATCAAGCGGCCAATCAGCGATGTGTAGTTGGTGTTCAGTCCGCAACCAAACAACGTCGTCACTGACTGAGCTCAGTACGCGGTTACGCTTCGGAACTGCGTAGACCTGTAGAAAAACATAAATTATACTGACGAAAACCCGAGTCACCACAATTCCGGCTTTCAGATGATATACTGTGTCCCAAGTGACTGATCATACGTATTGAGACCTCAAGTTATGTGGTACGATGTTAGACGCCACAAATATAGCCGGCCAGAGCAATCTGTAAGGGTAGATCTGTTGGAAATTGGGCCTTTAATCAAACAGAGGCAATGCACGCGCGCGCAAGACTGTCTTGCGAAAGATACAGAGACTGACGTTCACGTTGTGAGGCGTTTGGACACGTTTATCAAAGGCACCGTAACGAGGGATGCTGGTCGCTTCACCGCTGAGGAAGTCTCTGCTTTTGCGCGCACGTTGGTTAATTAAAGAGGGCTTTCGCGTTCTTGCAAGACTTTACATTTGTTTAAGGTCACTTCCAGTCATCACATGCTGTAGGTCTTACCAAAATGTTTGAAGTATTGTTTTATTTGGTGCAACATGCAACACTGTCCGTGTGTGTGTGTGTGTGTGTATGCCGGTGTGTGTCATGTAGCGTGTGTAGTGTGTGTGTAGTGTGTCAGTGTGTGTGTGTGCCGGAGTGTGTGTAGTGTGTGTGTGTGTAGTGTGTCAGTGTGTGTGCAAGAGAGAGAGAGAGAGAGAGAGAGGGACAGGTAGACTGACTGACAAGTAGAGAGATATAGGTGAACAGACAGGCTGACCACGCAGTTGTTTTAAACAGCAACGTGTAAATAAAACTTCACAACGATCTACGCACACAAGCACTTCAATTCTTTATTTATGTTTTTCTAATAAAGATACAAATGAAATGTAAAGTAATGCCCATTTTGTGACTGCCATTTCACTGTTTCCCTGCCATTCCACACACACACACACACACACACACACACACACACACACACACACACACACACACACACACATGGAGTAAGGCTATAATGACTTGGCTCGTACACCAAAAGCTGCTGCACAAAAAATCAATTGTAACACTAAATTTCAAAAGCAGTGCATGAATCACCACAAGCTTGGTGTATAAACCAGTTTAAGAGGCATCATACTGGAGATGCCATAATAAAAGCATGACATGCCATTGAAAGATCCTGGTAGGCTAATGCTAATACTGTATGAGGTGGAGCACATGGTGTTGGAGGACCAAAGCAAAATAATGTGAATACTGAAAACCTTACAACAAGGACAAAACAAAAAAAAAACAAATTCACTTGTGTAACCGTGTGCAGGTAAGGGACGCAACGCAGAGGTCGCTTTGACTTGTGTTGGTTTATTGTGACACTCAGGAAACAAAACAAAACAAAAAAAAAATCCAAAGACCCAAAGGGAAAACCTAAAAGAGTGAAAGTCGCATATACTGTGATGGCAGAATACCAACCTGTCTCTCCTACGAGTGTGACAAGAAAATAACTACAACGGCAACTAAACTGGCGACAAACAGCAACTAAACTGGTGACGTCCTCCCTGGCCACGGGCACTCAAACTGAAAGACGCATGGCCAGGGGACTTATCGGCTTATATAGGCGGGGCCCGGGCCGCAAAGGGAGCGGCTACCCCTGGCCCTCGGGAAGGCCTGGGGCAACGGGGGAAAGAGGGTAGATTTGTGTTTCTTAGGGGCCGGTTGATCACAGATTGCAGCCGATCTACTAGGCCTAGGCCGATCGGGTTTGAACCAAAAGAAACTTCAAGGAAAGGGCTTTTAAGGGATATAGGTTGGGACTAAATCGGGGCTAGGGTTATTTTACTGTGGACGTATAAACAGCTCTACCGGACACGGTTTTGACGGTGACAAACCACAAAATCGCCAATTACACTGCTTCAAACTAAACATCTGCCACAAAACTAAACATATCTAAACAGATCTAACTTCGCTGGTTCCACTGGACTAATCAGTTTCTCAATAGGTTAATGCTACGGCGAGATAGTTGGCCTCAAAGTCCGAGCAGAAACACAACTAATTTCGGCTACTGTGAGACATCATCAGGAACGACAATCGCTGTGGAGTCTCAAGTTAAGGTTCCTAGTCAAAGGCACTGATAGCTATAGCGGGTAAAGGGGTGACAAGGGTAGCTAGAGGGAAGGCGGGATGAAAATAGAAACGGGGAAAAAAGAAAACTAATCCGGGAAAATATCAATGGGTAGGGGCCGAGTATACCCGGTCTCACTTGTAAATTTGCTGATCAGAAGCCCTAAGCCCTCAAAAGCCCTTTTTGACAAAGGGAAAAAGGTCAAATCATCACTTTCCAGATCCATCCATCCCCCCCCCCCCCCCCCCTGAAAAAAAAAAGACACAGAGAGGGAGGCAAAGAGAGAGACAGACGCAGGCAGATAGACAACAAAAAAAAGAAGAGAACAAAGTACAAAACAAACAAAAAACCGCAGAATAATTACATGTATCTGAATCCACCAAAATGCAGCAAAAAATGTAAACATTCTTACACGATAATCAACCATTCCTGGCTACACACATATATCCTCCTTGCCCACCTGCGCCCCAAAAATGCACACATTACACTGGGAAGGTGACTGGTAGCCCCCCCCCCCCCCCCAATAAATTGTGAAAGTTAGCATTCCAAACCTTTGTGCCGTCCAAAACCCTAATCCTCAACATCCTTCAAAATCCTGATTCTATGTAAAGCACCATCTGCAATACTGTCTTTGGTCAAGAACTGTCACTGATTGGTCAAGTTGTTATCCAATGGTTGGTGTCTCTATCACATTCCCATCTGAGTCCACATAAATCTTCACCCTGTCAGTTCGTTCTTTGGAGAATGTCGGCTTTCCTCCTCGAACAACCTGTACCTGACCAAGAAAGGAACAGACAATAAATAAAAGCTTTGAAAGCTACAAAGAAAAAGTTTGCTATTAACAAATCGTCATCGGAACAGTGGTGGGATGGTCATAGGGGCATGGTGGGTGTTTGTTGGGGGATGGAAAGTGTGGGGTGGGGGTACTGATAAAATTAGTTAAGTAATCTGAATTCAGATTATTTTTTAAACCCAAGAAATTGCACAACAAAATAAATGATGCATCATCTTCAGTAACGTGAATTACGTGTATTACAGGAACACAACATTCACAATGAAGACTTATCAGCTGGCCATGGTGGTATCACTGGCAATTTTGAGTGCGCTGATTGTATCATGGTCTGCATGCATACCATTATCTTTGGATATTCTCTCCTGATATAGTCTGACGCCTCCTTCCAGGGCTGCAACAGAGAATATTTGATAGATAAAAACTTCAGTTACTATAGCTGCACTTAGTTCCTCCCAGGACACCATACATCATGATCAATTGTACAAAAAATGCTCCAATAATCCCACAGAAGGACGCTTACTAAGGCTACGTGAATAAAGAGAACACCACCACCAAACACACACACAACCACCATCACCACCACCAAGACCATACACAACAACAACAATACATATGATGGACAAGTACATGTATAAATAATTGAACAAAATAAAGAGGGAGATTACCCTTCCTTTGAGCTCTGGCCAGGCTGACCGTGACATTGTTTCTGGGCATGTGGAGTCTGTCATCAAATCAGAAAATCCACACATCAGCCAATGCAACCCACTCAGTTTGGCAACGAATGGAAACAGGGAGGTGAGATGGAGGGCGCTGAGCTTTTATTGCAAGTCAAGTGGCACTTTACGCACATGCAAAGTTGATTGGCGCGCGCGCACACACACACACGCGCACACACACACACACACACACACACACACACACTTATCAGCTGCTGCTCGTAAAAATCCGTAAAATTATTATCACACAGGGAAATACATGCACCGAAAACCGAGCGTTGTCCTTTCTCTCATCGTGAAAAATTGAGCAAATCTGTTCCGTTAAATGCATGTGTTCCAAGCTAAAAACATGCAGACAGCCCACCCACTCAAACAGAAACGGTGAGTGAGCGACTGAGAGAGAAGAAGAACAACAAACACACAGAAAAAGCATTGAGCGAACGTTGAAAAAGTAAGCACTAAAGCGTACCGGTGAGGACGATATCCAGCTAAATATGACTACAACTTGCTGTGCAGAATTAGATTAAACCTTTCTCTCTGGATTTGCGGACGACGTCGGAAGATTCTTTGCTACGATGCTCAAATGTTCTCAATGCCGCATCAACATAACGGGTTGTTGGCCTTGATGCGCAAAGCTCAAGGAGATTGTCTCCCTTGATGCGCAGTATGGGATGGGGGTGGGGGTTCAAAGAGGTGGTTTCGGGATCTGTACTTATGCGGGTTTTTGGTTGTTTTATTTTTTATTTCAAACACTACAGGTGTGCATCTTGTTTCTTCTGGCTGTGTGAACTGGCCTCGTTAGTGTAATCCATCTATCAAAGTCCATCAGCCTGAATGGATTAAAGTGTTCAGGTGGGCTGGGCAATACTGATAGTTGTCCCTTCCACCCATACCTTCCCTGCCATGGCGGTCAGAAATTGTGGAAGGGATGCTGATCTTTAACTAACCAAACATTAAATGTATATGTTCAGTACGGCCCTTCCTCCAAACGGCAGTACTTTATAAGTAACACATTGTAGTTATCCTTTGATCATTTTCATAAATACGCACACATCTGTATCACACCAACCTGCAGCCCTATTTTTGTATTTGTTTCCTTGCAAACATGATAGACATCACTTATCTGCTCTAAATAAAACAAAATCAATGATAATGGTTCTTTCCTGCACCTGTTCCACTGCAGGAGAATCTCCATTGCATACATGTATTTGGAGACTGCTGTCAGTGAAGAAACGCACACACGCACGCACACACACCCAAAAAAGAAAAAGGTGGCAATCCAGTGTTTATTTGAAAGTTTATACATCATTCACAGGACAGACGATCAAGCAGAATTAGGACAGATCAGAAAAAAAGCTGCGTACTGAGTTTCAACACAAGCAAAAACGGCACAACTGAGATTCATGGCAAGACAGTGTTGTGTGTTTTTCTTGAAATGCTCAAAGCTGATGAGAAATGATGGCTTTTACCAAGTGAACTGTTTCTTGTTTGAACCTGTGGCAGCCTCAAGCTATACATTCCAAGATCCCATTGTGTAGTTCTGCGATTCTCAGTCATAAAAAAAACAAAACAAACAAAAACAAAGCACAACCTACACACTCAAAAATCACAGACAGCTGAAAGTGTGTATGTGGAGAGAGAGAGAGAGAGAGAGAGAGAGAAAGTGCTTTTGACAACCGTGAACAATTCACAGCCCTGTGATAAGGTTACACTGTTCCACTCTTACAGTCATAGTGCACATCTCCTGTGCTAAGCGTGAAAACATTACTAAATGCCAAGAAAAAGATACCTCATAAATTTTGATGCCGTCTCTGAACACTGATTTTCTGAACAATCTGATGTCACCTAGGTAAAAAAAAAAAAAAAAAGGCGATAAAGGGTTTGGCAACAGGCGACATCTGCAAAAATATAATCATTCCAGAAAAAAAGTACAAATCACCATGCACATTAGCAATATACAAACACAGAATACGGATTCACAAGCACATTAATGCAGACATGTACATGTACTCAAATGCTAACAAAACCAAAATCAGCACTCGGTGCTAATACATGTTTATTTTTTAAGTAACTGACTGGACACTTACCAATTTTCAAACTACAGTCGAACACGCTTACGTCGAATTCGCAGGGGAAATGGAATTTTTGGTCGACATATCTGAAGTTTGACTTATCCGATTTAGTGGAACAAAGAACAAATTTGGCCGGGAAATGTTTTTTGTGTGTCGACTTATCCGAAGTTCAGCTTAAGCGTGTTTGACTTTAACGTATTCGTCTGTATATAAAACTATTTTGTTTTCTGTAAATATCTGTGGTTCCTACTACAAAGCTCAGAGCTACACATATTCAGTATTCACAACATGCAATATATGCAGGTCTAATACCAGTATATGAATATGAAGGGGCAGTGCCTCAATACATTGCACATGAAATTACTGAAAATCAGCCTGAGATGAACTTAAAGACTGCTGAGGAAACGAAACACATGGCCAACACCGGCAATGTGAGAATTTCTAATCTAACTTTTTGTCATGTTGCGTTACAATGCCCAATGGCTGGAAAGTAGAGCCCATGCTGTCCAGCTCATGACAGGAGGGAAACAGTAGGAGTAATAGTATGATTCTTGATACACAAATAAACATTATGCACTTCTTTTGCAATAGGTGAGCAGGCAAGGAGTTTGGTTATCAGGACAAACTATTTTCTTATTGAACATGGTCAAATGAAAAGTAAAGAAAATAATGAAAGGTTCAGACCGTCTGGGCAATCAGACTACTTTTATTAAACCAGGTACAACTGAAGCACAGACAGCAGTCCTTTGCTGGCAATCTTCTCTCCACATCATGACTAGTACTACATGATCATCGCTTTAGCAAATCAACTTGGCTTAAATTTCTCAAGGGCTAAACCAAAGGTTAACAAAATAAGACAGTTTATCACAGAGATGAAACTTCCAAAGCTACCGTAATGTGATACATCTTACTCTTGTGGTTACTCTGCAAACGTTGTAAGCTTTACAAAATGGACGAATATATAGCCAGTTGAAAAAGCAGTTCAAACGAGGAGACAGGTTAATTTTATTAGTACCAAAACAAACCCTGACAATCCACATCGGATTAATACAAACAAACTCTACTCCAAAGTCTTGTCGAGATCAACACAATGGCACAAACAAAATAAATCTTGCCGTCCTTTAACTGTATCCCTGCTTTGCTGGAAACCAAGCCTTTAACTGTTTTTGACTTTTCCCCCTTCAGGCCATCTTGATAACATTAACATAGAGTCCTGTATATCAGCTGCACAGAATCTTGTATCACAGAAATCACTCATTCCTACCAGGACGCAACACTGACAGCCTTGCTCCAAAACAAGAGGTTGTGATCCCTTTTTTCCATAATAGCTGAAGCTCTGATGTGTGCTTGTTCTCGTAACTCCAACAGAAAGTCAACTGAACAGTGACAAATGTAAATGTGGGTCTTGGCACAGGCGACTCCTGCAAGATGTTGAAACCTACACCTGAAAAATCCTTTTCAGCAGTGCAGTATGTGCAAAGTTCACATGTATACATCTCCTTCTTCAGCACAGAGAAAGCCTGTTGAGTTTCCCCCAGGAGGCGTCATCTACCACAGCTTGTGAGTCTTGCCACCAGGAGGGTTGGAGATGCGGGTGGAGGTCTGAACGTTCTGCATCTTGCCTCCTTTAGCCTGGTACTCTCCGTCCGAGCACGGCAGAGGGGGCTGCTCCTTCTGGGGCTTTGGTGGCTCCTGCATGAAAAAACAAACAAAAAGGCGAGACGAGGTTTACCCAGTATGCTAGACATCTCTCACAAGAGCGACTACTCAAGGTGATTGTTTGAAGAAAGTTAATGTGTTCGGTCAAATTTGTGGCGTTGTTTTATTATGCCTGGTAGAGCTATTGAGCTAGTTCAATCAAAAACAAAAATTTAGTAACTTTGACACGTTAAAGGTTAACTAAATATTCCACTGTATGACATGTCTGCACTCTGAAGTTCCCAGACAACTGCCTGTATGGGTATACTACAGACTGCAAGTCCTTTCACTTTCACCTGGCAGTAGGAAGGACAAAGTAAAGTGAAACTTTGCCCTAGGGTGTCCAGGTACGGTAGCTGAGCATGCACATTTTAATAGCATTTGGGGGAGGATCCATGTGTCACGAGCCAGAATCAGAGAGAGAGAGAGACAGAGAGACTATTTGTTGTGACACCTACTACCGGATCCTCAAAATAACAACATCCTTCAGAATACTGTCACAGTGTGGTAATGTATGATTTACTATGAAGTTCTGAACATAACCTTTTCTTATATTACAGTCGGGTCCACCTATAACGGCCACCGGATATACCGGACACCGGTTATACCGACAGGGCAAAGGCATTCCCCTGCCGAGGGCCTTCTTTAACATGACTAGAAACTCATCGGTTGTACCGGACATCGCTTATACCGGCCCCCGTTTCTCGTCCCCAGAACCCCTTTTCTCCGGATAAAACGGCCGGCGCGCATATTGCATCGATTATACCGAGAAGAATGAGAAAACAGGCGCCGACCTTTTCAGGCCCAAAGACCTCATGATTGCGCAGAACACTTTTCAATTACTCCCAGAGTGTGCTGAACTAAAAATTTCTCTCTCTCTCTGTGCGCGCGCGTGCTTGTCAGTGTGTGTGTATGTGTGTGTGCGTGTGCGTGCCGGTGTAGTGTGTGTGTGTGTGATGGGCTTTTCAACTATGTCATGTTCTTTGTACTGCCGCTCAAGTATTCTGTGTGAAGGACGCGTGTTCTATTTTCTCAATTCTTACGGACTATATAAGACAAGAGAGAGAGGAAGTACTTGTTTTTATACACGAAGATATGCCCATAGTTTTGAGGACGTTTGTCAGGCATTTTGACAGAACAACCTATATCAGTATATGAAAGCCGTACATGAAAAGGTGGTGTTTGAAAGCGATTACGAATCAGTATTTCCAATACTATTCAGTACAGGAGAACATGTTTGTTTGTTTTTTTTTACATAGTTTGTTCTGAATCTTGTAACTCATGTACGATTTTATATGTAAGATTTCAAGGCAGACAGATCAAGTACTGCAAAGGAAAAGATTCTTGTTCTTTTTTCTCTCAAATTTACGTGCAGAAATTGCTCAAGTTTAACATAATCTCTCTTGGCATAGAGTCAGAATTTTAGTTTCAGCAGTGAGTCTACACGAGACTCCCTGGTTTCAGAAACTGTAAACAAAGATTTTATCACAAGAATTGTTTTGTTACAGAACGCAAGGAATGGTTTTAGAATTTAGATAACTTTTTTTTTAAAAACAATTATTTCATGCCGTTAGTTGCATTTCAGTCTGCATTTTAATTTGTGTTATCCATTTATTTCGCATTTTTGTCTGTAAGCCTTTCAGCGTTTAATGTTTCCTTTAGGGAATTAAAGGTTTTCGCTATAGATGTTTGCAAAATAGTGTGAACGTGACTATTTTTGTGTAATTCCAACCAGACTCCAGTATGGATGCATTACCAGCTATTCACGACTTTTTTTGGAATGTGTACACGGTACAGTAAGGCTAGCTGTCCACAGGCTGTGGGGCAGCTGGCAGGGCCAGCAATGAAAAATAAAATTGATATAATTGATAAATCGTAAGTGTTGCCGTGATCGTTTCTCTCTCTCTCTGTGTGAATAAAAAATTAACAATGAGTTTTATTTTGTTTTCATCTAAATGTCTGATCAATGTCAGTATGATCGTGATTTTGAACGTAACACGAATTAGGTTGTAAACACTAAACGATACACACGCACGCACGTTCGCGCGCACGTTCATACGCACGCACACATGCACGCTCGCGCGCAGAGAGAGAGAGAGTGTGTGTGTGTGTGTGTGTCCGTTATTTGCGGAAACATCGGATATACCGGAAAATGTCCGTAATATAAGGAGACATCGGATATACCGTCCACCAGGACAAAAGTGGCCGCTATATCCGATGTGTTCTTTATACCGGACATTGGATATAGCGGCCACCAAAGTTCATTGCCCTAGGGTGGCCGCTATAACCGGATTTTACTGTACATTGTATTTGTATGGAAAGTAAACATCACAAGATCACGCTGATCACAGTGCGAACAAATATATACAGACCCCAAAACCCTTGTCTTGCTGAAAGTGGTATGTCAAGCAGTATTCACACCCCACCCCACCTAAAACAAACATTAACAAACAAAACAAATCGAAACAAAACCGTGAGATCAACTGTTCCAAAGAGCTGACAGATCTGAAGTGCGAATGGTGTCAGTTAACAGATCATTGTTTTGTAACATGTATTTTTAAGCAAAAACAAAACTAAACATCCCCAACTTACTTTGACATGCAGTGCATGATGGTTGGAGGCGAGGTCCTTGTAGTCTGCACCAGTAATAGGGTTATATGCACCTGGAACGACACAGGCTATGAGAAACTCGATCATTTTGGGGTTCAAAACATTACATGATAACAAAAGGTTTACACAGATCTACAAATCCTTTTACCAGCTTCATGGTTTATTAAAACTACAATCTGAAAATGAGCATGGACGTTCCCTGCCTTCAAATAATCTGCTGTGAAGTGTGTGATACAAAAAATGTGACAAAATAATTATTGTACCAATGAAATAAGCATCTGTATAATGCAAAATCATCTTGGAAACACAAGCATGAAATAAATTAAACACAAATTAAGTGATCAGCAATGAACTATGCACACACTTTTACTCCCATCACTGGCATCAATCATGATTAAAAAAAAAAAGAAAAAAAAAGACACAGGTCCTGTTATTTATTTAATGACAGTACGTATAAAATAATTAGCATGCCTCATAAAAACTAAGTTTTCAAATTATCAATACAGTGTACCCTCCATTAAACAGGGGTACTTTTGAGTTTAGTGAAATGAACCCGAACAAAACAAACCCTTCTGACATGCACAACAAATTGATATATATATATATATAGTGAAACTGGCATTCCCGTGTTAGCAAGAAGATGGCATCATGCAAATTTAAAGTAGACTCGCACTTCAAGGGCCCAGCAAATGTGCCAGAATATATATGTACATGAAAAGGGAAATGCAACTCAAACGCACATAGAGCTCTACAATGTACTGATAATCGATGTTAGATGGCATGTAAATGAAAATGATAACATGAATCGTACACTGGATGAACTAATGAACACAACAGCAGTACGTGTAAACCAAACTGTGCAGAGCACCTCACATTCCCCAAGATTCCGTACTATATCTATCCTACGCCCTAAACTAACTTGAGAAGATGTGACCTGCAGACAACGACAGAGGTGCTACAATATATAATTTTGATAACAAGGGTCTTAATCATGCAGACTACGTTCAGTGCAAAATATTCACAGCTGCAGATCTAGTCACAGACACAGCACTACTGAGCACAGCTCTACATAACACACTGGACTTCCTGCAACTTGCAGTCACACCTATATATATATAATGCAAAAGCAAAACCCATGGCATAAATCCTTCCCTGCATGCTCAGAGGTACAGACTGTTTTCCTCTGGCGAAAGCTTACAAAGCCACTTTTTGCAACAACTACTAAACTAGAGATGACAAAATACACTGACTGGCACTCCACCATCCACACCCCATCTTTCACAGTTTAAGAGTTAATAAAATAGTGCTGATCAACAAAAACACATCCTGAGAGCACACAAACTGCAGAGAAACCCAGAAAGCACAATAAACTTAGACCAGAGAAACTGAAGTCAAAATGCTGAAAAACCGGCCCCCGTAGTGTAGTGGTTAGCACTTCGGATCATGGACCGGGAGACCCGAGTTCGAATCCCAGCCGAGGCAAGCGGGATTTTTCCTACCTAGGTCGGCTCCTACCCAGAGCGGGTGTGCTATGGGCCCAATGGGGAGGCTGTTGCCACACAGCCGAGATTCACCCACTTCACGGGTGCGACTTTGGGGGTGCTTCCCTTAGTATGACACGTCTTATGATGTGGATGATTACACGGCCGGCACCGCAGGTGCCGTAGTTCCCGGGCCTGGTTAATACCGGGATATTTATGACAGGAAGCGTGGAATGCGGCCCTGTCCCGCAGTCCCAAACTACATGGACCTCCATAGCATCATCTTACTATCATCCTCATCTCCATCATCATGCATAATAAAAATTGTCCCAGCTTCCGAGTGTTCCACCCATGATCTGGGAGGAACACCACTGGAGTTGGCAAAGAGTTGGGGCAGCAAAAAAAAAAAAAAAAAAAAAAATGCTGAAAACCAAACATTGCATCTGCTGTTTGAAACGCTTGAACAGATTGCTGCCTGTAGAACTAGAAGCTGTGGTGCTGAGCATTCTTACTAGTCCACTGATTAAACTCAGCAAGGCATGTTTACTCAATTACTGCCTCAGTGTGACAGACATAAAATGAAGAATCGTTGAATACCGCTTCAAGTTAGAGTAGTATTTGAAATATAGTGAAAACCTGCACCGGCTACAGCAAATGCACTGAAACAGCAACAGAAATAATCTGATACTGAAAATGTGTGACAGGAATGGAGAATGCTCCAGCATGCCATGCAAACATGAGAAATGTGCAACACTCAACTGATTTGACAAATACAGCTCAGAGTCAGAATAAGGAAACACACATTCTGCAATATTCCCATGTACGTGCACACAAGCAGTTCAAGTAAAGCTACAGCCTGGTGAAGATGTCAGTAAGGACAAAGCAAGTATGACTATGAGGACAATCTGCTGGTCAGCAAATTAGAATAATAAATTAGAATCCGTCTGTGGAAGCTATGTATAGACTACAGGCAACCGCAGGGTAAAGAATAAAGGAGATCCATTAATAATAGACTGCTACGACCACACACCATATTCCCAAGGAGTCACGGAAAGGATAACAAATATTTTACAAGTGCAGGAGAGAAAGCATAATGAAAATGAATAAAATACACCACTATACAGTACTGACAAGGTTAGGGGGGGGGGGGGGGGGGGTTGATGTGAACAAAGGAGAGCACCATGCAATGCAGCAGCTCAGCGGCCAGACATCACCACCAACAGGTCAAAGAAAAAGATACCCTTCACGCAGAGGCTGATAACCTTCAGACGGAGGTTTCTTGCAGCCCTGTTACAAGTTCTTGTGGAACACTGACACAGCCAATTCAGCTTACTGCACCGGCAACCCCATCATCCATCTACATGGGTGCAACACCTCTTGCCTTATATAGCAAGCTAGCAACATTCATTACAATGCTGAGGTGTCCATTCAACGTGTCCAGCCCTCCAACACCAATATGTTCTTAGCGGATAAACTTGTTTAGCGAATGTGTCCTTCTGGACGTATTATATAACGGCTGTATACATGTACTTTAAATTCAATCCAAATGTTGAACAATAAAACTGCAATTTTGTGCACACGAGGCAACTGGTATGGATCACAAGTGTTTGACTCGTGTTACCGAGGAGAGCAATGGCAGCTAATGATACTGACGTAAAATTTGCAAATCAAAATACAGCAAGTATGATGTAAAACCGAAAGGAGGAATGATAAATGAAACAATATCAGTAACTCACTGCTCGCATGTTATTAAAGATTTTAGATTACTTTCAGTTTAAAAGGTCATGTGATTAACCACACTCTATTAAATTTGGAGCAATGACCAAAAAAAAGGGTTAGGTTTTTGGTGATTGTGCCCTTCAATGAAACAGACAAAAGTGATATGTTGTTTGCAGAGCTAGAGGGGTGTTCAATGTGAAGCGCTTGTATTGCTGTTGTAAGATATTCCATTTTTAATCCACTCCTTGGTTAAACAAAAACGTGAACATTTTCAACTTTTCTACCATCATTTGGAAATAAAGGTCTTAAGGGTTTAGCGTTTTCATTGTGCTCAAGAGCTTTTTCCCGAACGACGGTAGACTTGAAATTGATAACAAACGAATGAACACGAGCGAAACAGCACACTTCTCAATGATCATACCCCTTCCTTTGCCAGTGTAACGAGAATGTGAGTGAGTTGAAGTTGTGACTTCGCTCTGACCTGGTACACCTCCAAACAGGTTATCGTGGGTGTTTCCCTGTGAAGCTTTGGAGCCCTCCAAGTTTCGCACGGGAGGCTCAATACTTCCAAATATGTTAGCATAGGTATCCCCCTTCTGGCTGGAGGCTTCAGCACCTTGCTGCTGTGCTGGAGGTTCCCCAAAAAGATTAGCATAAGTATCAGGGCGATGGCCTGAGCCTCTAGCGCTTGGGGTTGTTGGCGGATTGCTGGCTCCAAAAAGGTTAGCGTGAGTGTCAGCCCGCTGGCTGGCAGCACTTGTGCCTTTCTGTTGGGGGTTTGGGGTTGAAGCAGGGTCCCCAAATAAATGGCTGAATGAATCATCACCATCACGCGCTGAACGTTTCCCATCTGATCCGTCCGACGGAGCAGCACTGAAGATGCCGGAGTCCTGTTTCTTCGATGGAGTTGCACGGGCCTTGGGGGCGGGTGCTGGTTCAGGCCCACCGAAGATGTTGCTGGACCCTCCTCCTGGTGGCTTCAGAACCCTAACAAACGGCAACAAAACTCCAGTTAGTGTTCTAGCTAGTGTGTGCATGTACCAAAAACAACAACAAAAACAGTTGCTAAAGCATGGTAAGAACAAGGCACAATGAAAACATAATTATCAATAAGTATTGAGTGATAATATGTGCTATGTACTGCTACGTCCCTCCAGTTCTGGAGTGCCCACAGACTGACATCCACATGCCACTGATGTTACGACTCCCCATTTAATGGCTGCTGGATAAACACTGATTGATAATATTATACATTATATTATTGATTTGAAATTGAAAAGCAGAGTTAACAAGCTGTAAGAATACCAGAACCATTCTTCTACACAAACCGTAAGTCTAATGCTACATGTATACATACTGATTACTGTGTATGTATTTAATTCAGTGTAATGAAACAGAGAATCGTTTTACAATGCTACATACTTGAAACAAATTCATTACAGACACCGTTGCAGCTGTCACAGAATTTTATGCAAGAACTACTGCAGCTACAAGCTCATCATGAATTACTTTCAGATTACAATAAATACTGGTACCAAGTGTCTCTGTAAAAATGTTACACATTCTCTGCTAAGATGAAACTGCATGTGACTTGCGAAAGACAAATTCTGCCAAAGTATTATTTATGCATGCCTTCACATAGCAACTGTGTACACAGCAGGACTGCAGCTGCTGTGAATGAGTTTAGCTCTAGGAAACAATGTGCATGTACATGCACTACAAAATGCCTGAACGTCTCCTACTCTTCAAAATCCAACTCCACTCCTTAACGGTTTTATTTGGAGGCTAAGCCACTTGCATGACAGCATTCCACAGACGCCCCAACAGGTAAGTTTGAAACTCGATGTGTCCTCACCGGGACACACGGATGCGCAGAGAAGTCAGTTTTCCACGGCACGACCCGTTTTACGCATTACAGTTGTAAACCACGACAGAAACAAACAAACAAACGTACAAACACAAACAGCAATAACTTGTTCAACCAGGTGCAATACACGATGTTTGGATGATCACGGTGGCGCTATCCAACAGTTTAGTTCTGCCTTAGGCTGCAACTTTCCGTTGCAATGAATGCAGATCATATGAACAAAATGTCGCCAAAATCAGAGCGAACAGAACAAACCATCGCCCAAACAAGCACACAGATACCTGGAAGTTGGCTTTGTGTCGTCGCCGAGGCCGGTGAAAGTCGATGTAGTTGTCATTTTGGCTGCTCGAAGTTGCACAGATCCTCCACCGTAGTAGCAGTGAGCTTTGAATCACAAAGGAAGATCGATGATGTCACCACCACAACGGAACTGTGACCTAGGTCAAGGATAAGAGTAATATTCTCAGCAAAATAACCGTGTAATTTAAAGCCTTTCAGATGTCGTGGTGAAACAGTTATTCGGTAGTTTTGATTTGAGAAAATTTATTCATGCTTTGTGAGAGTAGAATGGCAAAAAAAAGTTCACTTTTTGACCAATCACGTAACGAGATTATTTTTCATCTGAAAAGTGCAAATTGCATATGGAACGTATTTTGCCTGTTTTACGCAGCAGCTACATAACACATTGTTATCGAGCTAGCCTTAAACAACTGTCGTTATATGTTTACAATTCATGTTTAAAACTAAAATCTCCGCAAATATGTCAGGTATTTTCCGGTCTAGGTCAGCTGGGGGCAATTCCAGTCACATGACATTTCAACCAATCAAAATACGGGGTTCCCTGTTTAGTTCCCGCCAGGGTTGTTTACTCCGCCCCTCCGCCCATTCTTCTGTTCCCAGTGGCTGTCGTTTTCAATCTACACAAAAGCCCAAAATAAGCCAGAAAAACACTTCAGTATTAAGAAACGTTCAAAGAATGGTTCCTTTCGACCGAGACTTTGATGCACTGTTACGCAAATCCTTGCTTTGTACTGCTGGCCTGATTTACACGATGAAATGCGGACAGAACGCAAACATGAAAGGGCAAAACCTTTATTGTGACGTGATGCAAGCTTTCTTTGTACTATTTTTATACATTTCTCTTGTTCAGTTTGCCTGGTAATTGTTGACAAGATAACGATGGTGTCCGAAATAATGAATTTAAAAATGGAAAGAGCGATTATTTGCAAAGTAACGATACCTTTGGACAGTCAGTCAGCGGCGCTGGCATCAGTCAGTCTCATTGATGTCATGAGTCAGTGATCAGGTTTCACTGCTGAATTTTTCCTTTTTTTCACAAGTACCACAAATTAATGATTTAATTGTTCTTTAATGAAGTAAACAGATTACATTACCTCATTTACTTCAGCACTGTCAAAAACGCTGTCACAGAAAAAGAAAAGATTGCTACCGCATAGGGATACGTGTTTGTTACCGTTATATGCAGTGGTGCATCAAAAATGACTGGCTCTGGTCAGAATAGGCCATTCCAGTGTTGTGTACGTGTGAAGAACTGAGAATAGTATGATATATTGGTATATGAACATGCGATTTATTAACAAATCTCTGCCTTTTTCATGCCAGTTATATATCTGAAACAACATAGGATGTGCATGTTTCCAGTAGCCCGATCGCGACGGCCCACTTCGTGGGCCAGCTGCAAAAAAACCCACAAAGCTCCACAAAACTGTGTTTGGGGTAAAACAAACGAAAGCGGCCAAAGGGGGTGCCTTTTAACGCCACACTGTTATAACTGTTTGGAAATGTTACAGAGATCATAGTTAATAGAAGTGCAAAATTAAAAACAAAACACGGGGACTTATTTCACCGACACGTTTGACACTGCGCACAGTTGGGTTCTCCGGTCGAGGCGAATCGCTTGAACAGGCGGCAGCCGTGTTGTTGCATAGCTTGTGGGACCCTAAACAACAAATGGAGGTGGTGTCTTCATATTTTTAAACGTATGCCGCTGTCCAAGCGAAGGAAGTTGTCTCTGGATGAGCAGGATGGAAAGGATAGCACCAGAAATAGGTAAAATGGCTTGATATTCGTGGTCTGTCTTCTGTCAGGTATCCCGCCATGTTGTTTTGTGTATAGTTAGAAGTTTATTGGACGCCTAACAAGACTAAGCAGCAAATGACATTTCTCTTTTGTGTTTCCACGATTAACCGAGATCTAAGTCTCAGCAATAAATGTAAGACTGCCTGTGTGAGTGCTGAAATACTATGTAAAAGCAGAGGTTTTGATTACGTGTTGTTTGCAACTCGGCAGCCATATTGAATTTCCGTCTTTACCTAATGAGTTCTGCAAAAACAAGGCAGATGAGTTGATTTGGATATTTTGTAGGTTTGGCATAACTTTTCCGTGTAATAGTCATTTCATTCGTTCCGCTGATTCTGCCAGGCTAGCAACTGGCGACCTGAAAAGCGGTAAACATGCCAACGGCGACGCAAGTGCAAACAAGCCTCAAGCCGAGAGGCGCCCATCGCGGCACGACCGCAAAGCTGAGGCGACGACGGCAACGACGACGACAACAGATGCAGCCAACAAAGCTGTCAAGAAAAAGAAGCCCATGGCTGACAACCAAGGGAGGGTGTCGTCCAGTGGAAGGGTTATCAAGCAGACAAAGAAGGGGAATTTTTTCCTGGCTACTCAGCCAGCCGCACAAGCAAGAAGTACAGGTACTGTTCACGAGGCAAAAATCATGCTTTATGAATAAATTTCCCCACACATAATCACTCTCTTTCTCCATGGTTAAATAATGAATCAAAAGCACCCTTGACATTTAAGCGTGTACTGGATAGTTTTAGTGCACATAATTATATCTCTCGTTTTGCCAGTTACATTTCTCAGCTCTCTGCCATAACTTAGCTAGTCTTACTAATCATTAATTTGTCGCTTTCTTTAACCAGTCTTTGCTTTAACACGCACACATACAAGTCTACTTATTGTAGCATCGGAGATCTGTTCATTAGCATTAGCATCTTTATGACAAGACTTGTTCCCATATATCCAGAAAAAATTATGTATAAGTTACAAGGGTAACTTGTGTAATAAGTGTATGTGGTAGTAACTAGTAGTCACTGTAGGTGTCCCAAAGTAGTGTGGATATGGTGGTGTATATACCACACATTTTGTAAATTGATACTGGGTGTGTCCTCCATGAACACCGTGTTTGAATCACTGAATGTCCCTACTGCAGGAGCCTCGAAGACAACCAAAGGAGGCACGTCAGTGAAACTGAGAGAGAGGAAGAAGAAGAAGAAGAGGCGCCCTTGGGAACTCTGGAGCAAGTTTGAGCAGGACGCTTTCTTTGAAGGCCTCTTTGAGGTGTGTCTTACATTCAGAGTCAGGGGCATTTCTGGGAAGTTCAGCTGTCGTGCAAAACTTTGTGTGTGTGATGTATCCATTGCAGTTGTGTTGTTTTTTGCAGTTAAGTAGTACTTAGCATGTTGATGAGACATGATGCATGTATAGTGTTTTCTTGGTTTCTCACCACCACCGCCTGTCACAGGGTTCGTACAGGCATTGAATGTCTTTGAAAGTCTTGGAAAAATCACGAAATGATATTTTTTTCCCCCCACGACCGTATTTTCGGGGCCAGCTCACTGTTTGCGCGTCTCTGGCCGTGTCGCTGTGCCTTTCCTTTCGCTCCGCTCGCGAGTCGACTGCAAGAGCAATGTCTTTGAATTTTTATTTTTTGGTCTTTGAAAAGTCTTTAAAAAGTCTTTAAATTTTGTTCTCTCAAAAATCCTGTAGGAACCCTGTGTCAGCCCCCTCCCTCCACCCCCCCCCCCCCGCCACACACACACACGTTTGCATACATACTATTACATAGAGGGGGAGAGAAAAATTCTTCTGCATTTCATTTTCAGGAGAAAGAAATGCAGATCTTAAAACCTTGTGATTTACTTACTTGACCCATCTTAACTGCCCTCAGGGGATGAATAAAGCACATGTATTATTGAACTGTATTGACCTACTTACAAATTGTGTTAAACCCTGTTCTGTATTTTCTTTCCTCTGTGGCCTGTGATGTTTTAATGGCAAAGATGGTTCCTGTTGCAGTATGGAAAGGATTTTGATGCCATCCAGAGCCTCATTTACCATCGGAGCAAGAAGCGTGGTATCGATGCTTCTCTCATCAAGAGGAAGGAGCAAGTCCGCCACATGTATTACCGCACGTGGCAGAAAATCGTCAAACATGTTCACATGGACGAAGGTTAGGGAGAAGTGCATTTATTCTAAAGTGTATGACTGGCATCAGTCCTCTTAGTAACAGAAAACCTTACTGGGAACAAGGTTCCATTCTTTGTTTCACCATTACAAATGGGTTGGGGAGGGGGGGGGGGGGGGTTGTAAATCATTGGTCCCAACGCCATATAAATATATGCGGTCCCCTAATTTTTATTACGCTTATAGTAAAATGCACATATTATTGTATGCTGTACTTAGAGGAACATTGACCTTTGCTTTTCGTGGATGTTGAACTCCAAAACACCTACCCACTCTACATTTCAGAAGTCAAGAAAGAAACTCAGGAGCTGTATGGGCTGGTCAATTATGCTGTGTTTCGGAAGACATTTAAAAGTAAGTTGTTGTTTTGGGTAAAATGTTTTGCCAGCTCAGTTTTTCAGTGTAGATATATATATTAGCATTGTGGTCATTGGTCATTATGCCTCAACAATTTGTGATTTTTTTCTATAATAGTACTAGTAGCGATTGATTTTTTAGTGAGATTGATTGTTTTATATTACATTTTCACATAAAGTGCTTATGACACATTTTCTCAGCAAAACCAAACTTAGTAGTGTTTAAGTGACACATCAGGTAGCATGTTGGGCTGTTCCAAGAATTTCACATCTTATATATATTTTCGAAGTACAATTTGCTCTGCGGCTAGTGTTTTTGCTTTATTTTAAAGATAAGATTTGTCTTTGTATTTTTAAGGTTTGAACGAGAGGTCTGCGGTTCATCTAAATGAACTGATTCATACTGGGTAAGTTGAGCTCCCTAATTATTAAGCACAATAACGTTTATGAGTCATTGCCATACTAATGGTTTGCAGTAGGTAATTCTGCACATTCCTCAGGATATTTTTTTGGGCGGTGGAACTTCCGCGCTCTCAGACAGAGCTCTGGTTGTGAGCTATGTATACTAAAAGACGTCTGAGGAAGGGATGTACTGACAGTATTTGTTTAGCATGGCATGCGCAAGTGTGCTGTCTTGCACTGCCCTAATGCAGAGTGCTACACACTCTTGTCTTTGAAGTCATGGAACTAGAATCTATTGAAGGCGGCATTCACCATACTCGTTACCATGTGAAAATATATATACTTTCACTCAACATTTTTATCTAGTTTATTTTGAAATTGCAGTTTTGTCTTCCTCTTTTGTTTTCAGGGTGAGCAAGGTGAAGAAGGTTGCCTACGGGAAGCGGAAAAAGAACATGTATGTCAGTCGTTACAGCTTTCTGTTTCCTTGTCTTGTTCTTTTGGATTCCTTTGTATGGACTTTATGACACCTGTGAAAATTGGTCTCCAAGTCATGAAGTAAGCGGGTGTGTCTGTCCACCTGTGGAAACATTTGTTATTCATTCCTGAACTAACAGTAGATACTTGCAACAGAGAGTCTAGCAGATCTGACCAGTTCAGGATAAAAGACAAATACATGTATATATATATATAGGTGTAAGTGGACTGTACCGTTAGTGTTCGAAATGCACATGCTGTTTGTGTTTTTGAAGGTTTTGTTTTGTTTTTTCTTCAGAACAAAATGTCTGCGCACACCAATCTGCAACGCCCTGAAAAAGCTAAACAATATTGAAGGTAAATTGTCTTGCAAGTGTGCATAATTTAAAAAAGAATTTTTTGGGGGGGGGGGGGGGGGGGGGGGGGTGTCTGTGTCTATCTAACACCCCCCTAGGCATTTCTGAAAAAAATACACACAGTGGTGAAACATGCAAAAGAAAAAGGACTTTTGACTTTGAGCCATGATTTTAACTCTTTGACGACGAAGCACAATTTCTAACACGCGATTTCCTATAGGAAATCGCGTGTTAGAAATTGTGCTTCGTCGTCAAAGAGTTAACTCATCTACTATGAGAGTATTTCTTACAGGATTTGGGATACCTTTTTAAAGAAAGAAGAAGTATTTTATGACCATTCTTGTTACGTTTGAAGAGGTGATCAGGGAATGTTTAAAGTCATTTTTGATCTCTGCATCAGAAACAAAGGAAGAGATCCTGGAAATACCACAGCAGGTTACTGTGGAGATCACACCCCGCAACTCAGCAGGATGGCTCCGAGTTCACAACATGTCCCAGAATCCACGTGTCCGTTTTCACCTGTCAGCTAATCGCAGTTTGGCTTCGATCATAGAACACCTGCGAAAGAAGTGGAAGAGTGTGGATGATCGAGTTGTATCCTTTTTTTGCGGAGATCTTGTCCAGATGCTGGAAAGTCCCAGAGTCCATGCATCCAACTTCACGTCGGCTAATCATCGATTGTCCTACAATGTGTTTACTCCGACCATAATCAAAAGTCATTAATCGATCCCTTCTTTTTTTTCTTTTTCTTTTTGCTTTTTAAATTCATAATAACCTTTCAGATGGAGGTAAGGTTTGTTATTTTTTATCCATATACAGTTCTGTCCTTTCGTAGGAATATCTGCATTATTTGCAAGCCAATTTCTCCCTATGGTTATTGCTTCCTTGATGGGCCATACAGCGGTGCGAGATTGGTGGTGAAGAGGATGAATCGGAGGAGCTGGTGATTTTCCCCCATCACAGCTACACCCTCAATCCTGTGACCATCGCAGCGCAGCGTGCAACAAGCGTTGACATGATCGCTCTCTCAAGTTACAGGGAAAACATTTTAGGTGAGTCACGTTTGAAAATCTAGTTTGTCCAAGTGACTGCCTGCTGCAGATCGTTGCATGTATATGACGCACATATATTAGTGGATCAGTATCTGTATGTAACAAAGACACTGCCCTGGTAATAAGAGCAATAATATACACCAACCAACCAACCAATGAACAACTTAAAAATTGGCCTTCAGCCTGCAACCCCTACATGGTCCAACCCTTGTCGTGGGGTAGTGGCTTGTGTACCTCAATGACCCAGAGAACTATGCCAGCAGGAGCACATGCTCCTGGCAGGGTCACCCAAGCTGGACAGGTCGAAGGGTAGAGGTCAGACGAATGTGGACCACCTCTCCAAGAGGCTAAACGGGTTTGCGTAGGGTTAACAGCCCTACCTGTAAAAAACACTAAGTTACTGAAGCATCGACAGCAACAAACCGAGACATTCACCTGGGCGAGGAAGGGTCTCCATCCCGGAGACCTATGACGCATTGCAGTGAAAGCCGAAAGGAAGCTGCAAGGCCGACCCCCCTTCTAACACCCAGGACAACAACGAGAGTAGCCACATGGAACATCAGGACAATGTATGAAGTAGGAAGGACCATACAAGTAGCAAGAGAGATGAAGAACTACAAGATAGGAGTACTGGGACTGAGTGAGACAAGGTGGCTACAGACAGGACAGCTGAGATTTTCATCGGGAGAGCAATTGCTGTACCTCTGGACACACAGAGGATGGAGCCCCCCACACTGAGGGCGTGGCCCTGATGCTGGCACCGGAGGCACAGCGGGCACTCATCGGCTGGGAACCTGTCAACTCCCGCATCATCACAGCCAAATTCATCACCAAGAAAAAAGACATCAAGCTGAACATCATCCAGTGCTACGCTCCCACCAATGATGCGGAAGAGGAGAAAAAAAGATGACTTCTACCAACAACTGCAGACAGTGATAGATAGAGGAGGAGCCAAGGACATGACCATACTGATGGGAGACTTCAACGCCAAGATTGGATCAGACAACACAGGCTATGAGGACACACCATGGGAACACCACGGACTGGGACAGATGAACGAAAATGGCGAGCGCTTTGCAGACTTTTGTGCCCTGAACCAGCTAGTGATAGGAGGCAGCATCTTCCCACACAAAGCGCATCCACAAGGGCCACATTGGAGATCGCCGGACCATGTCACGGAGAACCAGATTGATCACATCTGCATCAAGCCCGGAAGTTCAGGAGATCGTGGCGGGAATGTGCGCGTGATGAGGGGTGCCGATGTATCATCAGACCACCACCTTCTTGCAACAACATTGAGATTTCGGCTCAAGAGGCACCAACCAACGCCAACAGCACACGGACCAGGTACAACGTTGGACTTCTCAGGAACACAGAACACACAAGCAGCATTCCCGGATCAGCCTTTCCAATAGGTTCCAGCCACTGCAAGACCTGATAGAAGACAGTGAAATGGACATCGAGACACAGTGGGAACACAGCAAGAAACTCTGGCACGACACATGCGAAGAGGTCCTTGGCAGGGGAAAGACCCAACATAAGGAATGGATCTCTGCTGATAGCCATCCAGAAGCTGGAAGTTAGGAAAGAGAAAGAAACTGCACTGAACACGAGCCGAACAAGAAGAGCTAAGGCAAAGGCACAAGAGGAATACACAGCAGCTGACAGAGAAGTGAAGAGGAGCACCAGGAAGGACAAGAGGGACTACATCGACAACCTGGCCAGTCAAGCAGAGGAAGCAGCCCGACAAGGGAATCTAAAAGACCTGTACCAGGTGACCAAGAAGCTCGTGGGCAAATTTCAGCAGACAGACAAACCAGTGAAGGACAAGAACGGGCACCCACTGACAACAACTGAGGAACAGCTGAAGCGATGGGCAGAACACTTCAGGGAGCTGTTAAATCGCCCCATCCCTGAAACACCACCAGACATCCCACCAGCTGAGACAGAACTACCCATCAACTGCGACAAGCCCTCTAAGGCGGAGATCAGGAAAGCCATCATGACACTGAGAAATGGGAAAGCTGCAGGGCCGGACGAGATACCAGCAGAAGCCATTAAAGCAGACACAGAGACAGCCGTCAACATGCTGCACAGCCTGTTCAGCAAGATCTGGGAGAAGGAAGAGGTGCCAGCCCAGTGGAAAGAAGGGATCGTCATCAAGCTGCCAAAGAAAGGGGACCTCAGGGACTGCAGCAACTACCGAGGGATCATGCTCCTGTCAGTGCCAGGCAAGGTTCTCAACAGAATTCTACTGGAGAGGATGAGAGAGGCAGTCGACCCCATGCTCCGAGACCAGCAGGCGGGCTTTCGCAGGAACAGGTCCTGCGCTGACCAGATTGCCAGCCTACGCATCATTGTTGAGCAGTCACTGGAGTGGAACTCCCCCTCTACATCAACTTCATAGACTATGAGAAGGCCTTCGACAGTGTAGACAGAGAGGCACTGTGGAAGCTGCTAAGGCACTATGGAGTTCCCGGGAAGATCATCTCCCTGATCCAGTGCACCTACCAAGACATGAGCTGCAGGATTGCCCATGCCGGCCAGTTGTCAGAAAGCTTCGAGGTGAAGACCGGAGTCCGCCAGGGATGCCTGTTGTCCCCGTTTCTCTTCCTCCTGGTCATCGACTGGATCATGAAGACCACTACAGCAGGCAGGAAAAACGGGATACAGTGGACACTCTGGATGACCTCGACTTCGCGGACGACCTGGCGCTCCTGTCTCACATCCACAGCCAGATGCAGGACAAGACTACGTGCCTGGAAGCCACATCAGCCGGAACAGGGCTCAAGATCAACAGGAAGAAAACCGAGCTGATGAAGATCAACACCACTGCCAACACACCAGTCACAGTCGGTGGAGAGCCCATCAGGGAGGTGGAGTCTTTTGTCTACCTGGGGAGTGTGGTTGATGGACAGGGAGGCACAGACCGAGACGTCACAGCCAGAATCGGCAAGGCAAGGGCAGCAATGGTCATGCTGAAGAACGTCTGGGCATCCAAAGTTGTCAGCATAAGAACCAAACTTCGCATCTTCAACTCCAACGTGAAGTCAGTTCTGCTCTACGGATGCGAAACATGGAGGACAACGAAGACGATGCAGCAGAAGATCCAGACATTTCTCAACACCTGTCTGAGGCGCATCTTCAACATCCGATGGCCAGAGAAGATCCGGAATGAAGAGCTGTGGGAGCGAGCGGGGCAGGAACCAGTGGCCAAGCAGATCCTGCGGAGGAAGTGGGGCTGGATTGGACACACCCTCAGGAAGCCAGCATCCAGCACCACACGCCACGCCCTGACATGGAACCCGCAGGGGAAAAGGAAGAGAGGCCGGCCTCGCAACAGCTGGAGGCGGGACACTGAGGCAGAGCTATGTAAGCAGGGGACCAACTGGACTGGAGTGGCAAGACTAGCCCAAAACAGAGTGCGATGGCGAAGGGTTGTCGATGGCCTATGCTCCACGTGGAGCCAAGGGCCTAAGTAAGTAAGTCAGCCTGCAACCAGTTTGGCCAGGAAACCTGGTAATCTTGATGGTCTTTTTAGTTTGTGTGTTGGTTTTTATGGTGTGCTTTTTCCTTGTGTGTGCGTTGTACAGTCAAACCTGTGTAAGGCGGTCACTCAAGGGACGGGGCCAAACCGACCGCCTTAGACAGGTGGCCTGGTTATCCAGGGTGGCATGTCAACAGCTAGCATGTCAGGGGATCCTCTGGGGTGACCAGGTTAGACAGTGGCATGGCTTATACAGGTGACCGCCTTGGCAGGTTCAACTGTATAACTCATATTATGTCTGCATCTGCTTTCAGATTCCCCTGGTGCTGGAGGTAAAACATCTCGACGTTCAGTTGACGATCCCAAACCTTTCAGTGATAACTCCTCCGATGCAGAAGCGATAGAGGCTCCAATAGATCCCCCCAAACCTCGTCGAGTTGGCGTCAGAGTGAACCTGTTCCAGAAGACATCCGAACCATTTTCCTCCTGTGATGATGAGAACGCCATGTTCCCGGATATTCCTTTGTCTTCGTCTCCCCTCAAGGACATGAGCTGTGCAGACACAAACGTGAAACTGAAATGTTCCCTCCTCACTGCTGATTCCAGTAGCGAGGATCATGTGACCAGCACGTCTAACTGTGATAACGAAAACCAGAGACCAGGCACTCCTGTGTTGGACGCTTCCCCGCACTCCAAAGACAAACGGGAGCTGCGAGATGAGGAGAGGGAAACGGATATGCGTCAGCTGATTGACACTGCCGTGAAGGGCTTCACCCGCGAGTCTTGCAAACTTGTAACCTTGGCACAGCTGTCGCTGATGCTAGAACGGACTTCACACATTCGCTTGGAGTACGAATGGAAGCCTAAAAGACTTGTGAACGCTGCTGGGGGTGGTGGAGCATGTGTTAGCAGTGTTCAGGAGAAAGAACCAGTAGTAAATATGTTAAGACGTTTAGCAAACCTCGCAACATTGGAATACCGAGATATGACACAGAGGGCGGTAAGTCCTTTTCCGAAATATTTCTGGTTAACGCTAATAACAGCTGATGGAATTATTATCTTTGGCTCATTTTGCGTTGTGCATTTTGGGTTCAGTCTGCAGCTGTTGAAGCCAGGCAGTGGGGATGAAGTGCCTATAATAATTATTAAAGCAAATTATTGTCACAGTGACATCTGTTGTGTCCACAGAAAGTGGCAGCTGGTGGCCGAATGTCTCAGTGCACACTCTGTGGCCATCAGTTGGAACGCCCCACTGTTAGCCGAAGGAAGACTACCAGTGATGTTTCCACGGAAACGGAACCCCTCACTCTGGAGTCTGTTGAGACGCTGATTCCAGGGGCCGGAAGCATTCTGCGACCCACCAAACTCAACAGTAACGGCACCATCGTTGGCATGTCAACCAACTTTGTTGACAAGGAAAGTCTGGTGAGTTTCGCTGGCAGAATTTCAGCTTTTATAGATTGATCAAGTGAGTATAAACCTTGTCTGTAGTGGATCTGGTTGGCTGATGGTAATCTTGAATCCTAAAAGAGTGACTTTCATGATCAGCACAAATGATGATGATGATGATGATTGGCCATTTGTATAGCGCTACGAAAAGAACTTCCATGCAGTAAGCATGCTCACGGCGCCTTTGGGGTTGGGGAAGAAGAAGAAGAAAAAAAAAAAAAAAAAACTGAGAGAAAAGGTGCGTCTTGAGGTTCCGCTTGAAGGTCATGACTGACGCAGAACCTGACTTGAGGTGAGCTGGCAAGTTGTTCCAGAGGCAGGGAGCTGCACTCTTGAAAGCCCGTGCACCAGATCGTTTCTTGTTTGTGTTGTCATAGTAACCTGGGACAGCAAGTCTGGACTGGGACGAAGATCTTAGGCTGCGTGAAGGTACTTAGGTAGTAAGGAAGACCTGATAGAGCTTGACAGTTTCTACTTATCTCTTTTGTGGTCACTTTGAAAGACTTGAACTTACAATAGCGCGTAGATCATGCTGATGTTGAGTTGTGTTTGTGGCAAGCATTGTTCTGTGTGTTGGGCTTCGTGTGTGTCATGCGTGTTAATTTTTGTGTTTTTTGCAGACACCAGACAGAGATGGGGTATTTCGCGTTCCAATGCCCTTGCCAGTTCCAGTAGTGCGTTGTAGTGGCCAACAGAGAATGTCCACACAACCAGCATTCAGTCAGCTCATTCGCCCGCCAGAACCTCAACCTGCTAAGGTAGGTCAAACACAATACAGCAAAGAGTAGTTGCCAGCATTGGTGCTGTTTTGCTGTTGTTCAGGGTCCATACAGGTCATGGAATCCTGGAAAAGTCATGGAATTTGGAAATAGCTTTTCCAGGCCTGGAAAGTCATGAAATTATCTCATGAGTCATGAAAAGTCATGGAATTTCGGACTTTTATGGGAGCTATTTTCAGCCCAACAGTGAAATGGTCAGCTTGGTGATTACTCGCTGGACTGATTGCCAAAAATACCAACAAACTGCCTTCCCATAAGGCTAATGACTATAACTCTGAACGTTGGTCTTGCTTACTGCGATAACTAGGATAAGCTCATAATTTCTACCCTCGCGTGTGTCAGTGTGAAAGAGGGCGAGGAAGGTGT
Organism: Batillaria attramentaria; assembly: GCA_018292915.2. Lineage (NCBI taxonomy): Eukaryota > Metazoa > Mollusca > Gastropoda > Batillariidae > Batillaria > Batillaria attramentaria. The sequence goes on from JACVVK020000171.1 coordinate 1,139,607, forward strand.
CATGGAAAACAGGAGAGTTGGCCTCGAAAAGTCATGGAAAAGTCATGAATTTTTTAGACTGTGAACCTGTATGGACCCTGGTTGTTGTTCTTTTTCTTTTTGCTTTGCGTGTAATGACAAGAACGAAAAAAAAGTTTTTTACTTATCAGGAAAGGCTACAGATTTTTGGAAGAAAAGATGTGAAGCCTATGTACATGAAGCATTTCTTGCCAATCATGAATGTCTACACATGTTTACATTTGTGGATGTCTGATGTACTGGGGCGGTTGGTGGTCTAGTGGTTAAGAGACTTGTCACCAATGCGAGAGGTTAGGGGTTCGAGTCCCACTCGGGGCAAAGAATTTTTCCTTCTCGTATGTGGCACCGTTCATTCGGGCCGATCATCGGGGGTTCTCTCCGGGTACTCCGGCTTCCTCCCCCTCTGCTTTGGAAATGTTCAGCCCACCAAATTTGAAAAATACATGCAATTCTAAATTCTAAAATTTAAATAGCTGAGCTGACCCTTCGCACCACGTGATTGTAATGTGTTTATGTCCAGTGTGTGAGAGAATGCGTGTGATTCACGTGAGCGTGCGTGTTGGGTTCAGTTTGCGGTGCTTTGAGCCGATTCATGAAATTGGGTAAAGCACCTATACGATACTCATTATTATTATTATTCCTGACAAATGGCTGACGCTTTCTCCTACAGAACTTCATGGTCCCTCGCAAACGGAAGCAGCAGCGTAAACCCATCATCGTGCAGCGCACCATCCTCCCCAAGATGCCAACCGGGCAAATGATCCTCCTTCCTCAAAATCTTCCATCAGACAAGATTGAGCAGAACATACCACAGTCGACGACCATCACGCCAGTCACCAGTGTTGCTACGTCAGCAGGTGTGGCAGTGGCGCCGGTATCTGGGCCGGTTATGGCAACACTGACGCCTGTCACAGTGACAGCGCCAGCTACAGTCACGTCAGTAGACCAGCTGCAGACAGGTGAGAGAAGGGAGGTTGAGTAAGTTTTTTGTGAACACACTGAAGAGTGTGTGTTGCATGAAGACAGTGTTGCATGATGTCGGCTGTAGTGAAATTCGTAGATCTACAGTCTCAAACAGCATCCTGTGAGTCATGTCTATTATTATTTAGTATAATGGCTAAGTGCCGTGATTTCTATACGAACTTGGGCTCGTTTACCCTTTGACATGTGTTCTAGGGCTGCTAAGGCAAAGTCAAAAAAGAAAGAAAGAAAATAAAATGCAAGAAATAATGAAGTTTGTTGCAAGTATTACAGCACAACTCTTATGATGAAGTTATAGTGTGGGTTTTTTTTGGTTGTTTCTTGTTTTCTCTGCAGGTTGTGTGGGTTTTTTTTTTTTTTTTTTTTAATAAATCATTCAGGGGTCACAGAAAAATTGGAGGGCCATTTGGGAAACAAACTTCTTCCTTCTTTTTGGTGGCCTAACATGCCACAACCTGCTGACGGTACTATTGTTTGAGATGTGCACTATAAAGTAAACTGTATTTCAAACTGTATGTCCTCAAAGAACTGGTACAGTCAAACCTGTGTAAGGCGGTCACCCAAGGGACGGGGTCAAACTGACCGCCTTAGGCAGGTGACCGTGTTATCCAGGGTGGCGTGTCACCAGCTAGCATGTCAGGGGATCCTCTGGGGTGACCAGGTTAGACAGTGGCATAGCTTATACAGGTGACCGCCTTGGCAGGTTCGACTGTATTGGGCATCGGTACTCATTTTCATTCCATTTCTCTTTTTTTCAGTACCCTCAGTCGCTGTTTCAGAGGTGTTGAGTGACAGCACAGTAAGTATTTCTTCACGTCTGGCAGTTTGTATTGGAGGTTAATGTAGTATGGGTCTCACAAGACTTGAAGTGAAATTGTGTCAATTGATACGAAGCAGAATGAATAAGTTTACTTTTTATACAGAGTTTTAGATTGTCTAGTTTAAAAACAACAACAAATAATACAATACATGTTAACATAAACAGAACATGCAAGGAATGTTACAGGTTAACTTTTAATTTTATATATATATCACGAAACTACCCTTCAAACCTCTTCCTCTCCTTTTCTGTTTTAGTCCGACCTGTTTGCGTCCAACATCAGCATGCCTGGGAATGCAGTGACGTCAACGCCAACCAAGTCGGCCCAACAGCTAACACAAAACAGCACCTCTCCTCCCTCTCTGTCTTCATTTCTGGACATCTCCCTCCCTGCACCTTCCAATCGTGAGAACGCTTTTCAGAGGGTTGCTTTTGTCCGAGTAATAAAATGGTTCACAGCAAGGAACAGCTGGTCGGTTGTACCAGGGTCTGCTAAGCAAAGTTAATTTTGAGCATGTTAGGGTTTTTGTGGGGTTTTTGATAATCATTTCCAAGATTTCAATTCTAAGATTATTCGGCTTCACAAAAGAGAACTTTGATATGGAACAGTCGCACTTGAGTGCACCTCTATGCTTGCAGTAGTGTTAATAATAAGTAGAACTGCGTGTGCAGTATGTATGTCTGTAAGTCATGCGAATGAGAACTGCCGCATCCCAAAACTACTGTAGTCAGAGTGTGTCCACAAGGCTGCAGCAGATGCTGGGCTGTTCACCTCACATTCCAGCTTTTGTTGGCTCAGTGCCAACCTTTGTGAGGTTGTAACTGCATGTGTGTACGTAGTATGATGCATGACGCCACCAAAACAGCTCCGCACAGTGCGCGTGCATTGAAGTGTTGAAAGATGACCCCTTAGCATAAGCTTTGAAAACATGCTTCTGCTGCCTTCTCCAGCATGTTCACCAACTTTGTGTTGTGTTGTGTTGTGCAGAGGGTCCGGACGCTGGTGACAAGTTCCTGGATATGGTGCTGGTCAATGGAAACACTGGCTTTACAGGTCAGTATTTTTTTCCTTTCTTGACGAGTTCTTTGTGTGCATTGAGGTTGGTTTGTCATAGTCTTGGAGAACGCAAGGCAGAGGTTGACTTCACAGTAAATTCTCAAACATGTTTTATTGAACACTGGTGAATGTTAAACACTGTATTGAGGTTTGTTTTTGTACAAAAAGTGCATACGTGTGTGTGTGTGTGTGTGTGGTTGGGCGGGGGCTGTTGAATCTGTGATTGTTCAAATGTTGCATAAATTTATCAGTTTGACATCTTTGTACAGGCCTCCTAAAGTCACCTGCCAAACAGGGTCACGTCCCGGACTCTGCTGTCAACAACAACTCACTCAGCACTCCACCCCACAGTCCCCGCGTGTCGCCACTCAAAATGGGCGCTGAGACGCAGTGGCTGGGAGGAGATGTGAGTAGCTTCTCTGCTTTGGCTTGTTGATTGTTAGTGACAAGACCAGTAGAAACCCATTCCTTATAATGCCCTCCTCTACAGTGATCTTTTCGAAAAGCTATTTTTTATTTATGAGCGTGGAGCATTTCACATTTGAACCACTCAAAATGTGGATCGGCATCATTCACACAGGTTCACTTTTTATCGTCTCAGGTGGTTGATGTTCAGGCTAACTGCAATATGATACACATGTAGGGAGCTTTGCATGACATTAACGTTGATGTCAGGAGTTTGACTTTCAGGCTGCAGACATTTCCCTGGGCAGTCTCCTTGACACCCCCATCAAGAAATCCGACGCTGGGGACAGCAGCCAGGTTGGGGCGCTGATCGCAACCAGCGTCTCGGCAACCACAGCAGCCTTTATTCCTGCCCCACCTTCCTTGTTTGGGGAGAGCTCTCAAGATTCCCTTGTGGCCAAGCTGGATGTGAGTTGGGCTTATGAGAACATTCCCAGGGTTTTTGAAGGGTCAGACTTTTGTGATGCGGTTGTCACCTGCCATTAATTAAGTGGTTAAAGCATATCTGTGTAGTTAGACTTCAAGTACCTGATTGGTCTGCAGCTATCGTGAAGTTTGATACGAAAACTGATGTCAAAGTACAGAATTAGGATTACATGACAGACATTTTACTGTAAAAATATGTTGCTCCTACGGTTATACCAGATGACATGATACTATAGGAGGGTAATAGGGGAACACCTATGACATCATGTCATCTGGTAAGTACCTATTAGAAAGACATTTTATTGTAAAAATACGTTTTTTCTTCTGAGGCACTTAAAATTATGTCAAAATGCACCCAATTGCGCAGATTTTACTCTAATTTGAAGGAAAAAAAATCCAGGGGAGCATACCCCAGGACACCCCGAGCAAAGCAGACGCGCGCTCCTGGTTTTGCCACATTGTCATTAAATACTTTTCCTCCTTTTGGATCATGGCCCATTTTAATTTAAGCCCTGACGGTGTAAGTCGGTGTTATTCCTGAAGCAAGGGGCAGGAGGAAGGGAGTGTGTGGAGATGAATTATAAAATGCTACCTTTGGCCCAGTGCACTTTGTGCTAAAGTATCCCAAGTCTGAGATGCTCAGTTTTCATCCTTGACAGGTGGACACAGCCCTTCAGAGCGTGATGACGGAGAGCTCGATCGATTACTCCACCAAGTTCGAGAGGCTGGCTGCACACTTGGCTGACAATACAGACTCAGCGCAAACTGGCATATGATGACAGCATCCGACCTGGCATTATGCATCTGTCTCACGTTCAAGATGGCCGGTGTAGCCTGGCATGTGATTTCAAGCCGATGCTGCTGGAAACGCACACCTGACACACAGCGCTCGTAGGGAAGATCATGGGACTTGGGTCTAGCAAACCCTTAGGTTTGTGGACCTGTAATGCCTTTAGAGAGAGGCATCTGTTTTGACGATTGTGTGACGCACACTGTTACCTGTCTCCTATGAATGCTTGAGCTAGCTCGTGATGCAGGGCACCTGGTTCGCCACACATGTAGGCTTGGACTTTTGCCTTTGGAGGAAGGTGTGGGGGACAAAAAGGGGGGGGGGGGGTGTGCAATATGTATTGCCATTCACTTCTGATTCAGCAATCACTGTTGGTAGAGGTAAGAAAACTTTGTGCAGATCCATCTCGAGATACCTTGAACTTGTGACCTCCTTATTAATGAAGTATAGTTGGTTATTGATGAGGTTTTCGCAAGGCCATGTCACTCCTGAGTGAAGCAGCCATCCATCAGTATTGAATTTACCATCAGCAGTAAAGGAGCCTTTCTCTTGCCACGTGTAGGAAAGGGTAATACACTTGAATATACTAATTACTTGAAGCATTGCACCTTTAGTCAGCGTGGGTCTCTGTGACACTTGACATTTTCCAGTCTCATCTCCGCTCAGATCTGAAAGCTATATAAAATTTGCAAGTATTGTGTCAAAGGTGGAGACCTACAGTGGCAAAACACTTCATGGGCAATGGATGTTGGTCGTTGTAGGGCCCTGAAGTGTATGAATGGTATGGTATAAGGAACACTCGCTCATTCTCCGATGCGGAAACTTTAACTGCTTTGTGGTGGCATGAATCCGTCTGTGCAGAGAGTGGTGTGTGGGTGGATGAATAGAAAACCTGCATCCTCGTAACATTCATGGCCTGTTTCATTTAGTCTGGGTGACCACAGTTGTGTGAATAAGTTCCCAAAGGCTCTCGAATAAGAACCTGAACCTGGCGTGTCTGTCTCTGTGGAAATCAGCAGAAGCCTTTGTGAATCTGCGAAAGTGGTGCTCAAGACAGAACGGAACAGTGCATATTCAGATACCTTAACTGAAGTCCATGTGTCAGAAGACAGTAGTTTTTGTACTTGTCTGTGAGACTCAAAGTTGTGTGGGGGTTTTTTTTTTTGGTTTGTTTGTATTCAGGTATGTGTTCAAACAGGATTCTATTGGACTACTAGCTGTAGAATGTTCTTGAAGTCTTACCAGTGTGTTTTGTGTACCTGCACACTTGCACAAACTAGCCCCAGTATAGCATCATCATTTTTCGGGTTTAGTCATGAGCCCTTGGTAAGGCTTGAACTTAACAAGGCTGCAGAAAAGGGCTGTGGTCTTCCATGATTTGGAGGCATCTTCACAATAAACACTCTAGTTTCAAGCAATCGGCAGTCACTATGCTGCAAATCCCTTGTGCCATATTCTTCTTGTAGTCTCTTCTTGTTGAAAGTGGAGCTGCAGGCTCTTACATGTCTTCATTAGCTTCTGTGCCTTTATATTTGTTACTTCTGGTCAGTTGTTTTGCAAGCACCCCCCTAAATAACCCAAACCCATTTGTGTGCAGACGTGGATGTTTACTACCAGTACATTTGATGATGTTTTTTCACTGTGTGTGTGTGTGTGTTGTGAATGGGTATGTGTGATGGCATGGTGTGTAAGTGATGGTTTAGTTTTTGAGCTGAATGTGATGATCAATATGAATAATGATTGCGGTCATGCGTTATTTTTGTTTTTGTTGACAGTTTAGTCAGCAGCATCATTTATTTTGAAAATGTGGACTTCTGTGGACATACGTGTCAGTGCTGTGCTGTAGATGGGCATTCCTGAACAAAAAGGACAAAATTTGCCGTTATTTACCTCTGTGGCGAAAGGGTAGGGTTAGGGCTACATAAGAGCAATGCATATGTATATATATACTTCTACAGTCGAACCTGCCAAGGCGGTCACCTGTATAAGCCATGCCACTGTCTAACCTGGTCACCCCAGAGGATCCCCTGACATGCTAGCTGTTGACATGCCACCCTGGATAACCCGGTCACCCTGTCTAAGATGGTCAGTTTGGCCCAGTCCCTTGGGTGACCGCCTTACACAGGTTTGACTGTATCAGAATGTGGGTATGATCAGTACGATTCTTTTGGTGCAGAGATGCCCTGTGGTTTGAAGTTAGTGTCCAGGATGGATCTGCTGGGAATGGGGGATGAGGTGGTAAAACAAAGGTCATCAGCACACAATAGTAAGTGCACAAATATTAAATAATAACAATAATGGGAATTCATAGTGCCTGTTCCATTAGCTTTAGGTGCTTTACAACACACGCACACACACACACACACACACACACACCACAAGAAGCAGAACTGGGCTCCGGGGAAGGGTGGGGGGCATGGCAGAAACTAGTTGAATGCTTCCTGAGAGAAAAGAGACTTCACATGTGAGAGTAGGGGAGTGGCGGATGGAGGCAGACGGTGCATTCCAGACATATGGTCCAAAGTGGGAAAAGGCACGCTCATCACGTTTTTTTGAGTTACAGTATGGAAGACATGAGTTTGCATGTGTCAGCAGAGGTTAGTGTCCAGGGTGTTGAATTGTGTGTTTGTGCGTTACAAACTGAGAGTGGCTGTGTACATGATCTTTTTTTCTCTTTTCTTTTTTGTATCCCAGGGCTGAGAACTGAACAAAGTTTACGTTCCTCTCGGGCCACAGTTACACCAGCACAAGTTGCCACAACATTCCTTTGTGTCATCGTGGATAGACAATCCATTGAAATTTATCCTCAGATTTGGATGAAATAATACTCTCAGAAACTTGTTACCATGGGCTTTATAACTGTTTCATCTGGTGGCAGTTGGGAGAGTGAATGGGCCATAAACATGGTGAAGTTTTAAAATTTGAAGTTAAGTTGGTACAAGATTTGAAGCACCTGTGAGTTGGTGCTTTGTGCCAACATGAACCCGTCCCATCTGCCCATGTGAGGTTTTTCAGTTCTCAGCCCTGGTATTTTTCAGCACTGTGTTTGGCCTTGAACTCATGCTTGGCAGCAGCATGTTAAATGCACATATAATATGCTCCTTTGTAGCAGCCTTCTAGTACATTTTTGTCACAATACTGACAGTGTGTCACATATAACTAATGTGCTACATGTTGCTTTGGGGCAAATGAAAGGGCTACAGTATTATATTTATTTCAATCGTGTTCTTTTTTTCATTTTTTTCATTTGTGAACATTCCTCAGCAAATCGCTTATGACATAATGACTGCAACGAATGTTCATTAACGATACACTCTACATATTATTACTACAAGTAATCTAAGTTGAAAGGGAAAAAAAACAAAACAAAACAAACAAACAAACCCAAAAAAAACCCGCACGCAAAATAATTGCCATATGTATTTGTGAAAAACTAAATGCTTGGGTTCATATTTTCTGATCAAAATGTTGGAAATTTGTCTGCAGTGCAAATAGCATACCTTCACTTTGGCTGATGTCTAGACCAGTTTTTTTTGTGTTTTTTTTTTACATGTTCAACGCACAATAGTTCCAAAGTAAATGCAGTTTTTAAATTCTGACACTTAAAATACATGTACCTGAAGCCAAGCACACACAGGCAACTAGTGGTGTAGATGGCCAATGGCTTTAGCGTTACAATTGGCTGGCGAGTTGACATACACAGGTGTTCACTTGGTGCTACTTTTTCAGCAGCGTATTTACAGTATTGTTCATTACCCAAACTGAGCATACGAGCTGTGCCAGTTTTCTCCTCTTTCCATCACACCAAAAATGTCTCTTATGGTTAAATTTCATATATAGGCATGTATATGTAATGTTCAGTCTCCCAAAGCTGATTTTCAGGACAAGTGTTTGTGTGCTGTGTAGTCTGGTTGTCCTTGCTAAGCACGTGCAGACAAACCAGGAGCAAAGGGCACCTTTGCGTCGTGCTAAATCATGCAGCAGTGCTTTACTTGCACTGTTCTAGGTGTTTCATTTCAAACATTCAACTTCAATGATTCAGAAACTGTTGACAGAAGAAAATATATGGACATTTTGTACGAGCTTTATGGAATTGTTTTTCTTTGAATTCTTGGGCTTGGGCTGCAAGTCAGCATGATGGATGCAAATAAACAGTTCCCCCTCCTTTTTTTTAAAATTTTTTACAAGAATTGTTTTCTACCATTTCAGACCTTACATGAAGTGGCATAAAATGTTGTCAAGGTATTGCAGTTGTTTATAAGATCAGTATCAAACTTTTTGTTACAAAAATACACGAAGAACATGGTTCTTTGTATTAAATTGCTGTTGTCTGGTAACTATGCATGTTTTGTCTTGCTGGAGTGGAAGGGAAGAGGTGTGGTTTGACATTTTGTTTTCACTCTCAAACTTTCACTTAGTTTCGGGACACTTCACACGCATTCCCTAGTTATCTGCATGTTGTGAAGGATACACACCCCAAACAAACTGAAAACCATAACAAGAAGTGCTGTTTGACAATTTATCGTTCCATCTTCTTGTATCACAAAGCATTTGCTTCGCTGCACAGCTTTGGGCAAAGAACTTGCCATCTCTTATGCTGCTGCAATATTTTCATTCCTGTTTTCATTGAGATACACTGGCAGCGCAAGACGGTCAAGCTCTTTGCAGCAAAAACTAAAGTTACATTTATGTACACCCAAAAAAGAAAAATGATCACAGTCAACTTCAAAATACTGACTTTTTTAAGCTAACATAACATTGCAAATATTTTACTGATATACACCATGTATAAACAAAATATAATCTTGCAAATAAGCTGCGGGGAAAAAAAGTATCTGCAGTTGTAGCTTGGGTTGTAACTCAAGTTCACTGCAAGCAGCAGGAGTGAGTTAGCGTTGGCATTAACTTATTTTCATCTGTTCCAACACGCTTCACTCGGTATATTGTCTTGGCGCCATAAAATGACAGGCATGACAACCACACATACATGATACACAAAATGAACAGACAAAAACTCACAACAGTCGGGTTGAATGAAACTTGCCATTACATGTGGACAAAACAATAACTGACTGGTTAAGGCATGCTCAAAGAAACTTGCCGCTCAACTTTTCAGTGTGTGTGAAACTGGTTTCACTGAAGCTGCATTTTAGTAAAAAGCCAAAACATAGTTGTCAGAATGAAAAGGACTGACAATGTGCTTGCAAAAGAACAGAATACCGCTAAAGGCTCAGAACACGGATTGAGGACAGCACACAAAGTCGCTCCCACGGGTGGATTCTGTGAAGCACAGCTCTGTTGCAGGTTGTCTGTGAAATTTTGCACATAATGACTGTACCAAGCATCAGGATGAAATGCATTACTACACTGGGAACACATACACATTGGAAAATTCTGATGGCACAACCTTCCAAGAAAAATGCTGTGTAACTGCCATGGCATCATAGGTTCATGGGCAGCTTAAACATTAAGACTAGGAACAAACAAGGGCACAAGTCTACCACTCAAGTCCAGTGTGCCATAGTATTATTTTGCTATGATACCGTGTCAAGTTGTTAATTGTAGGGCAAACCAGTATTCACAGAAAACAAAACAACTCTCCCCAAATAATATACAGAGAATTCCAACAATCACCCATTTATTTGGTTACCTAGAAGTCTTGAAAAAGACAACTTCAGAATTACTCAATTTCCTAGCTTGGTTTATACAATACATGTACATGTACAAATATGGGGGTGCGGGGTAAGAAGCAAGCACTCGCTCTGCCAAGTTGTGCACAAAAACACTTAGATGATTGCCAACATAAACATCACTCCACAAAGGTAACATTATGCAACATGACACAAAACGTCAACATCTTGGACTGGAAAAAGATGATGTGTTGATCTGGTGTGTAAGGAGGTGGTTTAAGTAGGAATATTGTACATCTTGTGATGTTGAGTTGAAGTTGAGAATATCCAGTCATTTCCATGCATGCACACTATGTGAGATTTCATTTGAAAGTTAACAGAAAATAAAAAAAAATTAAAAAAAAAAGTTGCCAGCACGAATACAAAGAGCAGTCACTGCTGCCAGCTGCCATGCTGGTGGAAAAATCAGGGCTGTGATGTACGAAGGTATGACTATTGTTTTATCTCTCCTAAATGCCTGCAGACAGCTCTACCATCACCTGTGTGAAACACCGAAAGATGTTCAGGATACACTGGTTCTTAAAATTCTAAGGGTACTGTGAATGCATAGGACCCTCACTTGCAACCCTGACATAGGACCCTCACTTGCAACCCTGACATAGGACCCTCACTTGCAACCCTGACTTCATACAATCATCTGAACCTAGCAACACTGAAAGAAAGTTGCAGTGGATAAACGTCTACCACTTGGGGCATTCCCAAAACAGCCTCACAAACACACGCACACACACAACTGACTGCGAACACAGATCCTGTTTCAAAAACTTTCAAGTCCCAGCGATCTAACTCCCATCAGAGTCGACGATCTCTCCCTCTGACTCTATACTGTCCATGTCAGAATCCTCGCTGGCCTCAGGGGTGTCGTCATCAAGGGCATCCGTCGTGAGGGCAACGCGGGCGTAGTCGTCGGTGTCAATGGACTTGCAGAAGTGGATGGCATACTTCAGCTTCTCCTTGAGCACGATCTTCGCGGAGTAGCGTGGCATCTTGAGGAGGAAGAAGCAGGTGTAGCTCTCGGGCAGGAAGTGGTCGGGCGGGTTGTACTTGTCCAGTACCTGCAACACGAAATATCTCTACAGCAAAACTGTACTGTATTACAGTACAAGCTACACTGCTAAGCCTTAGAGTTACATACAGTGTTGTCATCTTGTACTGTGCGCTACTTACTCTAACAGGTGAAATCCCTCTTCCCCATCTCCATTCCTTCCCACAATAACACAAGCAATATCAGCAACACGCCGCATACTGGTATCGCGATTTCCTCCAAAGGATATACAAGATCAGCACTTCATGTTTGTAAATATATAATCTCTCTCTCTCTCTCTCTCTCTCTCTCTCGCTCTCTCTCTCTCTCTCTCTCTCACACACACACACACACACGCACACACAAGCCCACACGTACACACACAAACACATACAGACAGTCTACGTAAAACAGTTTATTGTTTATTGTTTGACCATCAGCAGTATAAATATAATCAAAATGTCCATATAAGAACCACATACTTATCAGTTGGATATGTAAGAAACACAGAAATAGAAAAAGAACCAATGAAGAAAGGATGCTCGACACATTTTCCAAAAAAAAAAAAAAAAAAAAAGCAAAGAAAAGGAAAACAAACTTTAAAAAGACAAAAGTCAGTAGCATCCTGCATGCAACTGAGGTTCAAAAAAAAAAAAGAAAAAAAAAAGATCAGCACTTCATGAGATAAACAATTTACCAGGAGTAGGGACACGATGAACTACTCATTCAAAACAAGATTTCATATACCTGCAAGACGAAATCTCGCCCGCGGAAGTCAGCGATGGTGCGCGGGAGGCGAGTGCGGCCCCAGACGAAGCGGAGGAAGAGGGAGCGTTCGGCGTTGGTGAACTCATCCATCACTTCCCAGAACCACTGTACGAGCGGAGCTGTCGCTTCAATACCCTTGTAGGTGGCCACTGACTTCAGCAAAGCCAGAGGGATGTCAGGGCTTCCACACACCTATGGACAACCGCGAAGTTGTTATCAAAACTTATGTGCAGCACACATACTTGATAAAAAACACACACTTCAGCACGTGCCAAGATACACTGGCAACATTATACAGATATGCTTGATAACAAACACCACGCAATTGTTGTAGTCTCAAAAACGTGCAAGTAAAGTCGTCTTGATACACCTCTACCAGCATCTGTAGAGAAGGTGTAGGTGTCCAAATAATTCATGGCACTTCAACCCTTCTTCAGATGATGATAAAAGTCAACGGAGTCTGAAAGATGTACTGTTACACCCTGCATGACAAATTTGCACACACACACACACCCCCCAAAAAAACCCCCCCACTGATATCAACCCCATTTCATCATAAGGGCAAATACTACAGAAGTTGCCCCAAATTTTGAACTGAGAACATCATTGGCATGCCGGTAGACAGACGACTGAGATAATGCATGAAAGCGCCAATATATTACCATGGTTTCCAGCTCAAAACCGGTGAACAGGGACAGCAGTGGAACCGGGATGACGCGAGCCATGCCCTCCCTTACACACCGAACCTGCTGATCAAACTCGTGAAGCCTGCAAAAGAAAACAGGCCCATGGGCTACCACTGTCTTTATGCACTAGTATTTGCTAAAATGCCACATGTGACCACTGCACACAAACACAACTGAAGACTACCTTCTGTATAGAAGCTATTCTGCGTACAGACTTCACATAAGGTCTCACACCTGTTTGACCTTATTTACATTGAGTATAACACTTAGGAAGTGAAGATGGTTGACTGCTACAGGTACTGACCTGTAGTTGATGGCCATCTTGATGTAGTCGTTGCGGTTGTCTGGCGTGATGCGAGAGTGTTTGTGACTGAGATGCACCTCGTGCCCCGTGGCGCTGGGGACGCTGTACGGCATGTCCGCTGCTCTCAGAGCTTCCTCCTCCATCTCCTTGATGCAGATCAAACCTGAAAACCACATGTCAGAAAACATCATTCACTGCTGCTGACCTCAATCACACGTCCCTGGATTTTTTTTTTTCATTTTCAGTTTGTCGACAAATTAACTCATTCAAGATGGGCCGATTTCTCCTCAGCTAACCCCTGTAGATGGGCCAATTTGTGAAGTTCAGAAGAAAAAAAAAAGTTATAAAAAAATAACAAAACAAGATACAGACTTAAAATTTTTAGGGTAGTTGACCAACATATTTATGCAGCTACACTTAAATATCTTTGTTGTTAGTCACGTTGTACAAAAAACAACAACAACAACAAAAAAAACGCTCTTCATAAATAAAGCTGTTAAAAACAATGCTATTTGTCGCCCTTTTTGCTTAAACTGTTGAACGATACCCAAACACTGCCAACCCCTCAATGCATGCAGTTTTCAGCAGGTTTATACTTCTCACCTGGCACAAAGTCTTTGTCCATTTCCGTGAGGTCTGAGATTGACAGAGGCATCCCAGCCAGCTGTTTCCAAGTTGGCTCTGCAATGCTGAGACTGAGAGGACTTCCACTGCGGATTGCAATGCCCATCAGGATGCCTGAAACAGATCCAAGATGTCTTACTGTCAATGTGGGCACTTGCGTTTTGTTCTGCTGACAAACTGTTCAATACTACAAAACAACAAAAGCCACAACATTTTACACTGACGTTAGGATGCTAGGAACGGAAAACCCTCCATCTCCTAAACATTTCACAGAAAATTTTCTGCCATCGACAGACAATAAAGTTATATTGAATTGAATTGAATAAAATTCCTGCATTTAGATGGACATGTACAAACCCTTATCACAGCTGATTGTCCAGTCACTCACAGGTGGCATTTTATGATTCATGCAGCTGTGATTCATCCTATCTACACACAGACTTTGTTTTGCTAAAGAAAACGCTCCTGTCTCCTGTCTGTGGAAGTGTAACACACATCTAGGGGCAATTACTGAAATGTTGGGGCATCTCAAACTGAACCAAAGTGACCTGCAGGCAGACCACAAGATCACAGATTCCTGTCAACACCTGTAGAAAGGGGTCTATGCACTGTGGATTTGATTTTCGTTTTTGATGCTGCTGGTGATGATGATGATGATGGAGACTTGGTATAGCACACGGCTCCACTCTAACTGTGTGCTCACTGTTTTCCAAATAACAAGAGACTCATGAAGATTTTGCGGAGGACTCACCCAAGAAGCGGAACATGTTCTGGTGTAGAGGAGAGCTGAGGCTGGGGTTGAGGAGGAAACAGTCGCGGTTGGCACCGGACTCATCCCGACCGTTCGGTGTGACGATCAGCAGGGGCAAAGAGCCATTCTGTAGCTCGTCACACATTTCAGCGATAGACTCGCTGTAACCACCTCCACAGTCATCAACACTCTCGCCTGTGACAGAGAAACATCAAAGGTACTACATGGGAAGAACTGAGACTCAGAAGAGAAAAATCTTCTACAATAAGGCATCAAGATGAACTTATTTCAGTCAGCCTTCCCCTCTACTGTTAGCTCAACAGCTCAGAGTTCCCAACTGTATGTTTTCCTTGAAAGTAATTTGTATTTGTGTGTGTGTGTGTGTGTGTGTGTGTGTGTGTGTGTGTGTGTGTGTGAACGCGCGTGCATGCACACATATGCATGTGTACTAACATCTATATAGCTGTGAAGCACTCGAAGCTGTTTATCATTGTCATCATTATCAAGTTAAGTTGGGGCACTGTCACAGGTCAAATCGCAAGCCATGTCAAACAAATGAACATGCTAATACGGCCACAAAAGAGACATGAAAGTTGGAACATACCGACAAACTTGACTTTCCAAACTCGGTGTGGGAGCATGAGACTGTCAGGTCCAAAAACGCCCATTTTCTGAGCCATCTGACCGAACACGGACTTGATGCCGTCTGGTCCTGCGTAGCCTCCTGTGGCCTTGCTCCGTGAACGCTTCACCTGGATACACAGAATCAAAACCGCACACAACACTCAGTTTTCCTCTAACACTAACATTAAGTGTACAACTGTTCACTCCAGTCAGTGGTACTACTGTAAAACCCATTGCCGTAAGTATTATCCTCTTTCCTCTAATGGTAAACACAGTAATCACATTTGTCGGAGACAAAGGTTTTAGTGACCCTAAAAACTGCGTGCGTGTTGGGTCCAGCTCGCGGTGCTTTGAGTCAATCCAGAATCCAAGCGCCCACACAATACACAGTTACTACAGTTACTAGTAAAACTCCTCTCTTCCTCTTCAGTCTCAGTCTGACACCGGCAACACACGCGATCCTCCATGCCATGTGGATGTTGATATTGACAGTGATGCCAGGTCACCCAGCCCTGCTCTACTCCTACAGAGTGAGCCGTCGACACAGAGTGACGACACCAAACACGCTGGTGACGCAAGACCTAAACTACACATTCCCGAACGGGGGCGTGTAGCAATGATGCTAATTGGCGACTCAAATCTGAAACTTGTTGACCGCAGAAGACTAGACCCTACCGGTCAAACACACATTCGTACACTCCCAGGTGCTACTCTCAACAGTCTGCAGCAGTCTTTGACCGGATGCAAACCACGAAGTGACATTGAGAAAGTAGTGGTACATGTGGGTGGTAATGACCTTGATAGTCTCGACACAGACACTTCAGACGATCTTACAACACCACTGTCGCAGTTACTGTCTGAACTACGGCGTGTTTTTCCGTCTGCTCATATTGGTTTCACCACCATCCTGCCGCGCAAACGCATCTCTCTTGCTCGTACGAGCAATGCAAATACATTACTTGATGGTATGTGCAAGAGTAACAACTTCACCTTCCTACGCGACAATTCCTTTGTTCATCTGCAATCTGGTGCCGCCTACACAAAGTACTTTCAACGTGATGGTGTTCACCTGAACAACAGAGGACTGGCCGTGCTACTAAGATCGATCAAGGATTTTCTGTATGATCGCGGCAGTCACGGTGCGACAGGTATAGTTGTCGATGACTCTTCTTTCCCTCCTCTGAATGCCGATTACAGAAATGACAGTCATCGCTATGATCATCATCGACAAAAGAAAGTACGTCCTGACTGGTCGGAGTTGAGACGCCGTCAATCCCCACATCAAAGTGACCCGTCCGGAGATGAAACTGTGCCAACTCCTCACTTTGTAACTCACCAATATCAACATCAAAAACACCAACAGCTGCAGCACGTACATCAACATCAGGACCGACAACAGCAGCAGCAACTACATCAACATCAGAACCGTCAACAGCAGCAACAACTACATCAACATCAAGACCACCAGAAACATCAACCTCAACAACACCAACACCAACACCTTTCCCCCAGCGATCCGCATTGTGCACCACCGACTCCATTCAACGGGACTGTGGCTGACATAAACAATGTTCCTACTTTCGCCAGTACGCCATATCATCACTCTCAACAACCCCCACGTGAACACTGCCCTAACACAGAAAGTGTGCAGCAACACGGTGCCCTCTCATATCCAACCCGCCCAATGTGGGCGTCTAATTATAATCTACAACCTGCGTGGCCCCACTATCCGCCCTTCCACCCTTTTCCGCCTTGGCCCCAGTTTCACAGAGGGGGTTGGTTTCCTCCCCTGCAACCTGTCATGTAGGCTTCCAGATGTGACTGTTTTTCCTGACTGTACTGTTTTACTGTGAGTGATGACCGGGTGTGATTTTGACACTCTAAGCATACCCATTTCGCTGATCCTTTCAAAAGGGTTTCTCAGTTTGCCTTTTTTTTTTTTTTTTTTTTTACTCTGTTTGTATTCTTGACTCTCTTTCTATTTGTTGTTTTTCTTGTCTTTAACCATTTTTTCTTTTCTTTTCTCTGTAGCCGCTTTCATTTTGGATTATTATTTTTTGTTCATACTCTGTATAATCCCTTACACAGCTACGTGTCTAGTTATTAGCCTCTAGGTTTAGTTGCTTTTATTTGTCTTTGTATTCCCTATATTCTCATTACTACTTTGCTCTAAAAGTGTACTTTTGGCGTTGATATACTTGTATTTTTGCCGCTACTATTTTGTAGTGTTTGCTGGATTTGTGTCTTTCTATTAACATGTCATCTACAACCAAAACTGAATTAGACGGTTTCAGTATCGGACATCTTAATGTGTGTCATTTACAGAACAAAGTACCTGATATTACGGTACTTCTCAATCGGTCACCGCCATTGCATCTTCTGGGGCTCAGTGAAGCGCGATTATCTCCCGATATCAGTGATAGCTGTCTCAGGATCTCAAATTATTCTATCATCAGAAGAGATGCCTCCATGCCCCAACACACGGGCCTTGCCATTTACCTTCACGATACCATCCGTTGTAATACGCGTAGACGTGTGGATCTAGAGTCTAAAGTAGTAGAGAGTATCTGGTTAGAAATAAAAGTTTCTGATAACTCAACTCCTCTTCTGGTAGGGAATGTATATCGCAATCCTGCTGCCAGTTTTGACTGGTACAACGAATTTATGTCAATGATGGATAAAGTACACGACTCAAATCCCAAAGCGAATGTGGTTATATTAGGTGACTTTAATATCAACCTTTTCAAGTCCAATCCATCCTGGGAATACACGATCTCATTATTTGGCTTACAACAAGTTATCACCTCGCCTACCAGGGTTACTCCATCTTCTTCGTCTTTAATTGATCATATCTATACTAACAATACTACCATCGTGAAAAATCCTACTGTACCTGTATTTGGTATTAGTGACCATTACCCTGTGATATGCGAGGTTCCTCTTAAAATAAATAAACCTAGGAAGCACAAACACACGTTCATTATGTACCGATCATTCAAAAAATTCTGTAAAAGCTCCTTCTTGAATGATCTTCATGCTGCACCGTTTAATGACGTCCATAATTGTTCAGATCCTAATGAAGCAATGGCTTTGTGGTACAAACTGTTTCTCCATATTCTCAATAAACATGCCCCCTTAAAAAAGAAACGTGTAAAAAAACAAGTCAAGCCTCAATGGCTTACTAAGGAAATCATGCAGGCCATGCAGTACAGGGATGAGCTCAAATCAAACAAACTGTATGATGAATTCAACTAGAGAGGCAGAAGCCTCCATGGCTCCCTTGTGACACAGGTCAAGGTCATTCACAAAAGAATGTTTGTAGAGCTCTTATCACTATCCAGTATCATGCTAAGTGATGTGTCTGGCGCTCTGAGTTCCTGGCAATATTACAATTTTCCCCGAAACAGTTTGTACAGCCTTGACCTTTGGTCAAAGTCATTCAAAAGAGATCTCATCAATGTCTATCATCATGCCAAGTTTGATGCCTCTAGCATTTGTAGTTCCTCCGAAAACAGTAATGTTAAAATTCACGACAGCTTTAATGACCTTGACCTTCAGTCAAGGTCATTCAGAAAGGTAGGTCTCATTGCTGTCTATCATCATGCCTCGTTTGGTGCCTCTACTGTTTGTTGTTTTGGAGAAAATGCCAAGGTTAAAGTTTCCAAAAAAAACGCTTGCATGACCTTGACCTTGACTAAAAGTCACTGAACATAGGTATGTCTGTAAAGGTGCTGCCAATGTCAATCATCGCACATAGTTTGATGCTTCTGATTCTTCTAGATACTGAGAAAATGCAAATCTAAAATTTCCAAACAGACTGTTTCAATGACCTTGACCTTCAGTCAAGGTCATTTAAGATGGTATGTGTGCATAGGTCTTATCACTGTCTATCAGCATGCCAGGTTTGGCACCTCTGCTGTTCATTGTTTCTGAGAAAATGCCAATGTTAAGGTTTCACAAAACTATCTTGTATGGCCTTGACCTTGACAGAAGGTCACTGACTACATGTATATCTGTAAAGTTCTTATCAATGTCTATCATCATGCAAAGTTTAAAACCTCTGGCATTTGTAGATTACGAGAAAATGCCAATGTAAAATTTTCAAACAGAGAGCTTTAGTGACCTTGACCTTGGGTCAAGGTCATTCAAAATGATATGTTTTGAAAGGTCTTGTGCTAGTCTATCAGCATGCCAAGTTTGGTGCCTCTACTGTTTGTAGATTCTGAGAAAATGACAACGTTAAAGTTTTCTGGACACACACACACACACACACACACACACACACACACAGACAGACAGACAGACAGACGACGGAGGGTTAATACATAGACTCCCATTGTTACACAAGGGAGCCAAAAAGCAGCGAAATCGTGTAAGAGCTTTGGTTAGGAAAGCAAAAAGAGCTTTTGTTAGAGAGCTAGTTCAAGATGGCAAGAATGTATCTTCTGTTTGGCGCGCTATGAATATCCTCACTAACCGTACAAATCAAAAATCAGCTGACTTGCCTACTGAGTTTACTCCAGATACATTCAATGACCACTTTCTGTCAGTAGCTGATTCCCTCTCAACCCAGAACAGTAATGATCCCTCAGCTTTTATCTGTTCTGATATTCTGAAGCAGTTTTGCCAAGAAAGAACCGGCGGCAAACAACCATTCTCAGTCCCGTTAATGACGGTATATGAAGTTGGAAAACATATAAACAGTTTGAAAAACAAAACATCATCAGGTTGTGATGGGATCAGTGCGGAAATATTAAAACTATCATTACCATACACAGTAGACTCCTTAACATATATTTTTAATCTATGTATCCAGAAAAGTGTTTTTCCTGATGACTTAAAGATCGCCAAGGTTATTCCACTTCCAAAAACAAAGGTCAAGGATGATCTCAACAACTATAGACCAATCTCCATCCTTTCTACAATATCAAAACCCCTTGAGAAACACGTGTGCAAGCACTTGACAAACTACCTTGAGAATCACGACCTGCTGTATCCCCTTCAGTCTGGATTTCGCGCATCACACTCGTGTCAGACATGTGTGACGCGGATTACAGACAAATGGCTTTACTCTATAAATAATTCAGAGTTGTCAGGAGCTATTTTCCTGGATCTTAGGAAAGCCTTTGATGTTGTCAATCACTCAATCCTGTTGAAGAAGTTGCATTTGTATGGACTAAATTCATCAGCATGTCTTTTCATAAAATCCTACTTAGAAAACCGTAAACAAAGTGTACTCCTAAATGGGAATTTTTCGTCCCAAGGGCATATTCGTCATGGGGTCCCCCAAGGATCGGTGCTAGGACCTCTGTTATTCTCCGTCTTCATAAATGACTTGCCAATGCATATTTCTGATAAGTCAGTGCTATGTGACATGTTTGCCGATGACAGTACTCTGCATGTGTCAAGTAAACAAGTATCCCAGATCACTGAATCTCTCCAGCAGGGTCTAAATGACGTTTCCTCCTGGTGTTCATCTAATCATATGCATATCAATCCTAACAAAACAAAAAGCATGTTGATTACAACCCGCCAGAAACACCAACTCTCTCCTCCACCTCTCAAACTTACCATTGATCATGCTGAAATTAAACAGGTCTCGGAACATAGGCTACTAGGTGTGATTGTTGATGACCAGCTAAAATGGAAATCACACGTTGACCACGTTTGCAGGACAGTAGCTAAGAACCTTTACTTATTATCTAAACTGAAAATCTATATGGACTGTGACCATCGCAAGCTCTTCTTTTTTGCCCATGTGAAACCCCACATAGATTATGTTTCTAATGTATGGGACAGCTGCAGTCAAGTTCACTTATCTAAACTCAACTCCTTACATAGAAGATCAATAAAACAAGTTCACCCCCTTTCTACCATTCCAACGGACCAAAGATTCAAACAGCTCGGGATTCTGTCTCTGCGCAGTCAACATATCCTGAACAAATGTCTACTTGTACATAGTACCATTCACGGGAATGCCCCGTCATACCTTAAATCACTCATTAAACAACCGACACATGCCATTAGAGGAATGAGAAACGGTTGTATACCACTCCCACTCCCTAGGATAGACATATATAAAATGAGTTTTGCTTTCTCTGGGCCCACAGTCTGGAACTCACTACCACCAAGTCTAAAAATTATTCCGTCACGTTCCACTTTCAGAAAAAGACTGTTTTCCCATCTACTTGAAACTGAAACACTGAACCAGACGTTTACTTCTCGGTAATAAGAAAGTTTCTTTCAAGTGTCCATTTTGGTGTATAATCTGAACAACCATGTCAGGTGTGTGTGTGTGTGTGTGTGTGTGTGTGTGTGTGTGTGTGTGTGTGTGTGTATGTGAAGGAGAGTGAGAGAAAGATTTTTTTTTTTTTTTCTTTCGAGTAATTTTTTTTTTCTTTATTTTGCCTTTTTTTTTTTCTTTTTTTTTCTTGTATCTCCCTTTAATCTTGCCATTGTAGTCTTTTGTTTTTGTAGCAACGGCTGATTGAAAAATAATCATTTTTGGTTAAATCACTTCCGTTGGAAAATAAAGTTCGTTCGTTCGTTCGTTCGTTCGTTCATCTGCTGGTTTTCTTCTTATATATTACTGCAATATTGCCATATGCAGTATTCATACACTGGAGCACTTGTGCACAGTGTAAGTGGACACCGGACTGAACTGGACCTGCTTCTTACCTGTATTCTGTTGAGCTCCACCACGGGCCCGTGCTGTTTGTCGCGTACCATAGTGGCCTGCACCACCTTTCTGAACGCAGCCTCCTGTAAAATGTAAACAGCACAACATCAAGCATAAGCTGACATGCCACTTTTAACAGAAATGGAAAAATTGCCAGACACAACATTTCCACAGAGCAAAATTTAAGTATAATATATGGAGGTTTTGGCAACCAGTTTCCTGAAATATCCACGCAAATTGCAGAAGATCGAAAACAAAAATGGACATTTTCATGAAAAACCTGTACAGTTCATATTAAAAGCACCAAAAACATTTTTTCATTATTGACTTGAGAGGATTCTTGTCCACAACTGCACAAAAAAGGCAACCTCCTAACACAACTGACAAACCTTGGCAGATGAGACGAGGACGCCACGCAGAGCATCCAACCCTGTTGTGACCTCTTCCTGACCATCAACCAGCCCGGCCGCCACTCCAACCCCGATGGCCGACACCGCCTGGAGCCGAGGGTTGTCCTGTAGGTGGAACATGGGAAGGGACGGGCAGAAGAGATCGGAGAAGTGATGCAGCAGCACCAGACGATTGCGCAGCGAGGTCATGCTCAGGCTCTGCAGGTGGTTGAACTCCATGGGAACAGAGGTGGGGAGGCGGCCGGCACTGACCGGTTTGTGGGTGGACCAGGCCAGACTGTGGGCTGAGCCACACGCTACCCGGTTTATCTTCTTGCCTACCGCACACGCACAGAAAAAAGTAGCAATTAGATATTTCAGAGAATACGTGTGTGTTTGAGAGAGTGTGTGTGCATGTGCATGTACGTGTGTGCAGCCATCAGTGTGCATAACAAAGCACGTCAATACTTTATAAGAATCATTTACCATGATCTCTTTTATAAAGGGTATCATTAAATCATCATCTTTCAGTCAAATTTCATACATTTCTCCAGATGGAAAAGTGTATCTCACGAACTTAGTAACTGTGTCATTTTGCTTGCACATCCACTGAAACACTCCACAATGAACAGAAACTGAGATCAAAAGCAGATACATACCTTGCAATGCAGCCACCATGCGTGGTCGTTGTATGGCATTGGTGGTGCCATCTCCCAGCTGTCCTTCATCGTTATCACCCCACGTGTAAACCTCACCTGATAAAGAGAAGAAAACAAAAATGTGAGTATTTGTCATAAAACACATTTCAAAATTCAGCTCACAAATGTGCTAAACTGTGCTGCAAAAGGGTGAAAAGGTGAAAAACCTGTATAGAATTTGCAAACACGAATAACCAGCCCAAACGTAAACCAGCACATTCTACCATCAATGGGAAAAGGATCTAAAGTGCCACAGACACAGGCAGAGATGAAGACCTTTTTTTCCTTGCAAACACATACCTGAGTCAGTGCAGGCGACACAGTGTAGAGATCCGCAAGCAACATCGATCACTTTCTTGCCTTGCAGCGCAGACACCCTGCGAGGCCGACGCACATGATCATCTGTACCATGGCCTAGGCGGTGGTAATCTCCCTTACCCCTGAAGAAACAAACAAGAAAAAGGTTATTCTTGCGAATGAGTCCCCTGGTGTGACAAGACCAGTCCCTAATTTGAGAAACTGAACCCAGTACAAAGTGACGTACAAATGTAGGAAAAAATGTTATGTCTTACCAAGTGTAGACAGCACCAGACTTGGTCAGTGCGACGGAGAACTGTGAGCCACACTCAACCTTGGCCACACCCAGACCTTGGAGAAAGTCAATCTTCATCGGCACCTTGCACCCATCACTCCCTCCACGTCCTGCAGGATGCAGCAAAGTAAGTGAGTGAGTGAGTGAGTGAGTGAGTGAGTGAGTGAGTGAGTGAGTGTGTGTGTGTGTGTGTGTGTGTGTGTGTGTGTGTGTGTGTGTGAAAGGTATAAAGCAAATACTCTTCTACTCCCATTAAAAAGGACCAAGTGTCTGTGGCCAAAACAGATTTCAAACATCTTCTATCTGCAAGACGATGGGTCTTTGGGAACCTCAACCAAGACAACTGATCTACCAGGTAATAAGGACTGAAAATGGGCATAAGTGGCTATCAAATCCATGTTATTTGGGCCCTTTTTTTCCCAGATGATGGTAGAGATAACTCATGATTTAAAAATCAATAACAATTGAAACTGTTGATCATAAAGTTCACAGTTTCTCTTCAAAATCAGGGTTTTGATAGGTGATGTTCACAGTGATGCTGAGTCTGTATCTTGGGACCGAAGTGTTCACGTTCTCACCCAGTTTGCCATAGTCTCCATCTCCCCAGGACCAGACGCTGTCGTCGTCGGTGATACAGAGAGTCTGAGCGTCACCACTTCCACATGCTACGTCTACCACACGATGAGTCTTCAGTGCCTCAACCTGCAAACATCAACATCATCCCACTAAACAGCAGGCACAGTTGGATGGAATTTAGTTTTCTTTTCACTGTTATGCGGTCAGATGCAGCATGGTTGTAGTTCACTGGGTGTACACCACTAACCCACTGCGAGCACAATAAGATTAACTTACTCTAAGTACTATGAATTTTTCATGTGTGCCAACTGGACCACAAAACACTGAGTATCACTAACCTCACTGCTGTGAGACCTTCACTTGATGTATGACTATGAGTCTGAACGTTTCCACAAGCTCACCAGTTTTGGTCTGGGCTGGTCCTCGCTGTCGCCGTGCCCAAGGCGACCATAGCGACCTTTACCCCAGGTGTAGAGTTCACCGGCTGCGGTGAGACAGGCGCTGTGGGCCCCGCCTGCTGCCACATCCACCACCTCTTTCCCTCGCAACGACTCGATCACGCGCGGACGGTCACACGGACTGAAACATGACACAGGTTTCACCATTAGCAGGGGCAATTTTAAACCTGCAATGACTTCAGATCAATTCAAAGATTGCAGGATATTTGTAATAATGCCATTTCTCAGTGCATTCTATCTGGCCTTATGTGTATGGAAATGATATTTCTGTGTGAGATGCCAAATGCTGTATGGAATGTCTTTGGTCTGCTGCACACAGTCACGATTTTTCTGTGTTTTTCTTTGGTTTGCAAAGATATGCCAGCTTAACCCTAATGTTTGAAAGTGTCACCCCTATTTTCTAACTCAAAACGCCCTACCCCCTTGCATTCCCCCCCCCCCCCCCCCCCCCATGTACTCAAATCCATGGCACTAAGACACCCCCCCCCCCCCCGCCCCCTCCCTTGGATGATGGTAGCTCTGCTATCAACATCCACAACACCTCACCTCCTGTTGCCATGTCCCAGTTTTCCGTCCTCGCCCTCCCCCCAGGAGTAGACCTCGCCCTCCGCAGACAGCGCCAAGCAGTGCTTGCCCCCGGAGTTGACGGCCACCTTCTTGATGAAGACGTGCTGGATGGACTCCAACAGTGTCGGAGTGGCCACGGAGTCTGTGCCTCCGATTCCCAGCCGACCGCCGGCTCCGTAACCAGTACCGTATACCTAGCACAAAGGTTGGTATGCAAGTACTTTACAGTCGGGCAAAACTGATAGCAAGGAAAGTGTAAGCAGAACACAAGCATTCAGGAACAGTACATCATTGTTAGTTAAACTATCTTTTTAAACTATCTTTCCTTTCAAAACCTCTCCCTAAGCGCTGTGATCACTCAGTTCGGGTGGAACCGTGCGCTATACCAAGTCTCCATCATCATCATCACTTAGACTCCAGAACATATGATACAGGATAAAAGGTATCAAGGTGTTAGGAAACAAGTCTGTCAGATCAGATTTTATTACTCATTATGAGTAGTGTATCTACTTTTCAAATATGTGCACATCTGCAAAACCGACTGCTTAAACTGGAAGAAACTGGCACAATTTCGGCCTTTTTTGGGTCTGTGTAGGGTTTGTGTTGTTGTGGTTGGAATTTTTGCTTGTTTTATTGTGTGGGTTCTCTTTTGTCCGTGTTTACCAGTAGATGTATATTCCAATCAATATGACACCACCAGTACCTTGCCATCAGCAGTAACAGCGAACAGCGTCTGCTCTCCACCAATCAGCTGCACCGGTCTCAGGCTGGCCAGCGACTCACAGCCAATGGGCAGTTTGACCTTCGCCCCCTCAACTCCACCTAATTGACCCCTGTGGTTGTGGCCCCAGACCCATATCTGACCACTGCCGCCCCATGACAAGGTCCAGTCATCTGGTTTCCTGCATACAAAAACAGAACTGCTTAAAACAAAAGAAGAAAAAGAAGAATATTTCCTGTTCTCCTGGGTACCAAGTGATCTGAGGCTTTCCTTACATTCACAGGAAGACATTCCTCTTATGTGACACAAAATTCGCATGTAAATGTGCGAGTTGTCTTTCTGTTCACTGTGGTTTGGGCCAGGAAAATTGGTAAAGCATCTACATGATACACACAATTATTAATATCATTACAATTATAAAAAGAAACAAAGGTACAAGAGCTGTGAGATTATCTTTGGGGAGCTCACTAATGCAATAGTTCCAGCATCTGTTCGTAACAGCTTTTTGGCAGGTGGGGAACAGCCTACTGGAGGGTAGGCAGCTTGATCTAATTATACTTACCTGTTGAGCCACTGCAACAACTGTTCATCTTGCTCAAGCTTGAACACCTCATGGTCCAGATGCTCCTGGCTGCCTGGCTCCCCGTCACTGGCGATGTCCAGGATCTTCTTCCCCACCTCGTCACGAACGTTTGTGGCAGGACCGAGCGGGTCACAATGGCGGCTGCGACGCGGGCGGCACTGCAGTAGCGGCGGAACCACGCCCATTTGTGGGCCTCCGCGCAGCAGGGCAGGGTGTCGAGACTCAGATCACATGCCAGCGCCACCAGCACCTGCCACGGGTAGAGGATGATGAAGTGTGCAACGCTTAACGGTAGAGCACCACGGGGTGTACCATGAATATAACCTTCATGAATAACCTTCAAAGGAAAGCGTAAAACTACCGACACAACTATGCTTCTTGGTTGACGACTGAGTGAGTGCCATGCAAAGGTAAACCATGTTTAAATGTGTGTGACAGTGTGACATAAACTATACTGTCGTATATGTAAGTATTAGGGAATCTTTGGATTCAGAAATGGCTCCACTCTCTCTCTCACACACGCACATGCACACGTACTATGAAGTACAATGGCAAATGATCTGTGGTTGTCCACCATGCTAAGATCGCTCAAGCCCTCTGACACACAATACTCTCAGAGAGTACCATCTACCAACATATCCACAGTAATCAACTAGTCACTCACGCCTGACACTTCACCACCCTGGCATTAAACAGCAGAACCCTAAACACTGTCAGTGTGCAGTATCAAAGGTGTGTCTAGTGCAACCCTGTTCATCCCTTGAACCTAACCTAGTCGGTACATAAGCCAGCCCTTACCTTGAAGAAAGGACTGTGCATCAAGTGTTTGCCGCTGCGCACCAAGGGATCTTCGTACTCGTACTGTCGCTGAAGGGCTTCAGGCAGACCTTTCACTAGAGCCGCCAAAGCAGATCCACTGAGTGACTGGAAACACAGGAAAGCACAGGATTTCGATCAGAATTCAAGTAACAGGCAATTTTTGTTCATTTCAAATGATACGTCAGGTCTATCATGATCAAAATCAAAGCAAATCACGGCAAGAGAACATCAACAATGTTATGGTTAAGATGTTGTGGTAAAGATATGTCTGGCTGTTTCAACAACTACGCTAATCTTTAAAAAAAAAAAAACAGCAACAACAACAAAACCAGCTTCAAGTTCAACTGACCATGTGGAATGGACGTGGCACCTCTGGTTCGGGGCTCTCAGATGTGGGACTAGACAGCAGAGCGTTGACATTGATGAGTGGGCCGCAGTACGTGGACATCAGTTTCCGCAGTTTATGCAGTGCCCACATCCGCTGGTTGGCACCTGATACAGGAAAACACAATTCTGTATTCATCTACAAACACACTGAAGCAGAAACCCCTTGTGCTCGCTCAAAAGTTGCGACCCATATCCTGCATACAAAGATCTGCTGACACTTCACACATTTCATAACATGCAAATGAATCCCAAGGGAGAACACTCCACCTATATACACCACTGGATAAATGTGGAAAATTCCTATTTCTGCATTGAAGAGGAGATGAAATATGATGACTGCTGAGCAGGGGAGTAGGCTGCTTCATAACTTACATGATACTGGATTGTGTTAAAACAGAAACGAAAGCCAACATACTGAGGCAACTGAGCTGTGCACAAGCCGCGAGCGAGGCGGCCAGCCTGGGCACGATGCTGCGATCCATGGTGGCCTCAAGCTTGAAGTCCAGCAGGCAGGTCACCAGGTCGATGGAGGGGCGGGACAGGATTGTGCGGTCCGACAACATGTCCAGCGGGGCTGCAGCAGGCATGATGGGATACACAGTGAACAGCCAGCCCCAGCCGTTGACGGAGCCGTCGCTAGTGAACTTCCAGCGAAGCTCTTCCCCTGGCACACGCAGTTCTTGCGACCAGTCTGACCACTCACGACCTGCGTGTGATAAAACAAGACAGTGCTCACCATCCTTCCTCAGTCTGTTGGTTCTTGGAACTGCCCGTGGTTGTACCTCTGTGGCAAGCAGATGTAGACCTATCTATGGTACCAACATCATCAGATTATGTATTTATAAGCAGCAAACTGCCCTTGCTTATACCTCTGAGGTAAGCAGATGTTGATACAAATTTTTAAGAAGCCAAACTGTCTTTGGTTACACTTACTGTTTTTTATCAGATTCTGTAACAAAGATGCAGATTTACACACCTGATCTCAAGGCCAGCACTCTCCCTGTTCCATCCATGATTGTCAACGGGTCATGACGACGCTCTGTGGAGCAACGCCGATCAAACTCCACCCTCAGCGCTTCTGCACCTGTGTTCACAATCACGAACCAAAGTTTACTTTCCTGAACAAAAACAACAAGTCATCCATAGTTAATCTCATCAAACATTGCACTTCGTGAACTCTATGTACTGGTACAGAGCAGCACAAACAGGATTTAACCAGTCTGCAAGAGCATTCAAAGCCTGAAGTTTCTAGCAAAAACAGTACATTTCCTTACCGGGTATTCGGACATGCCCAGAGAGCGATGTGTCGTCAATGTAGGGGTGAGGTGACTCCTGGATGACGGGGTGAGCAGTCGTGCGGCCATACTCACTGTCACTGGCCACGTCCTCCAGCTCCGTGACGCACAGTTCCAGCAGCATCTCAGAAATCTGGTTAAAACAGACATGATAGTGTACCGTGCTGACATGTTTGCACACCCACTGACACCCCCAATCTATCCACCAACACACCTGGCCACATCCACACACCCTCGTCCACCTTGCACTGCATTTAACTATTTTAAAAAGAAATATTTTAAAGATAATAAGAATTTCATAAGCATACATAACCTTGTACATACACAAACATGATTTGTATTCGCTGCATGTGAACTACTTGGCTTTTGTCACAAACTCACGTGAGAATTTCCTTTGCCAAGTGAGGTCAGGATGTTGGACAGCGTGTCCCTGGGTGTGTTCCCCACCCTATCAGCCACCGCGAGCTTCAGAAGGTCCACAAGCACCCTAGCGTCGTCCGCTGTCAGTCGAGCCGTGAACTCGTCCAGGCCTGGTGGGAAGTCAGACTCCGCTTCAGTCGTCTGCGTGACTTCCTCAGGAGAAACAAAGGTTTCTGCCATGAAGCTGGTGGCCGGAGATACTTTGGCGGCCAGAGCATGCATGCTTGGGAATGGATTGTCATTGGTTGGAACCTGGAAAACAGGTATGTTAGGCGTTAGTGCTACCCTTACCAGAAGAGACGTGTTTTTCACTGTGTGTACGGAATGGCACCAGTCACTCAGTACAAGGACAACTTCAGCATTAAGAAATGTTTTTCTTTCTCCTTTTTTTTTGGGGGGGGGGGGGGGGGTTGGAGGTGGGGGGAGGGGGGCAGTGGTGGTCTTCCAATGAAGTGATAAGCAGGCTCACCAAAAAAGAAATGAGGCCAATTTTTCATTCAGATTCACAAGCAGATGCCAAGACATCCGTAAAAAGTGAAACAAACAGCCACTATGGAAACTGAAGTTAAGGAGGTCAGCAAAACTTCAAGTCACACAATTCAAAATCCATCTAATATGTCATGAACTCACAAAATTATCTAGCGAGTCCGTCATGGACAGCGTGATGTCGCCATGATCCACTATGGCGGATGTCTGTAGGCTGCTGATGGTGCTGGAATCTGGTGTGGATCCCGCTGTGCCACAAGATGGCCCTACTGTTGTCAACATGGCTGACTCTGTCATGGACGACATCGTCACTGGCTCCCTCATCAGAGCTGCCACTATGGCTGACCTGTAGCAAGGATGGTGGTGATAAAGATGATGGTGATGATCACAAAGATGCTGATGCTCATGTCGACAATGCTGATCATGATGACAATGCGGAACACACAAAACCTACTTGCTACAGACTGCTAAAAGCACTGGAAAGTCGGCAGGGCATATGAACCCAGATATGCCGCACATGTTTACTATGACAGAAGTGTTAACTGATTCTGCAGCTCTCCCATAAGTAACAAAAGGGATGCCAGGAAAACATTTCTCTCCCTATATAAAGACCCCTTTCACAATTTTCTGCAACCAGCAAAATAAGTAGTTTCCAAAAACGTGTACACAAATGCTCTGTTGTAGAACATGCCATGTTTGGGATGCTGGGCATAAATAGGTTAACGGTATGCAGTACAAAACGATCATCTTGCAAGTGGCCTCCAACCAAGTATGTTGCAAAGCACTCTCACCGCCAAATAGCCTAATCTATTATCTACATCAAGAGACACAATTCACGATCAGTAAAACCAGACCAATAAACAAAACAAAAAAAACACGTGAATGCTAAACTGCAATCTGTGCTTCGTCCCACCTGGCATGAGAAATCTGCAGAGCGGTGAGCACATGTGCAAGAGCGCGCTTCTTCTCCGCCGTCGTTTCGAGAGACAGGATGATTTTGGACAGAGAGGGTCTGGAGTGTTTGCCACCAAATGCTGAGTCCGAGTTGGGCAGCGTGAAGGGTGAGTCATCTGAGGTCCCGTCATTCACGCCTGCAGACAGACAAAATGAGCAAGACTGAATAAATGTCAAATGTCTGTATATCAGTAATGTTGATAATATTTCAGTTCTGTCCAGCTGAAAAATGTCATACAGCCAGACAGATCTGTTTTGTCTCTTGCTCTCCCCGTATGTTCTTTCCTATGAGTCATTTGGCTTTCTGCTTTGTGTGAATATATAACAGTTTAGTCTGGTGGGAAGAATTTCCATAATTTTTTTCTGCTTCTGCTCCACCAAGACCTTGATTTGAATCATATGCGCTACTGACACATGAACAAAACTAACTGCACTATCAATGGACATGTATAATATTAAACAAGTTGAGAAGAAATTCACCTAGCAGTGTAGCCCCAAGAGGATCCTTGGCAGCAGAGAAGAGAACTGGCTCATGCGAAATGGGCGTCGAAAGGTCGGTGGTTGCCCAGGCGACGGAGTGGGATGAGCCGCAGGCGACCCGCGTGATCTTGTAACCCTCCAGTCCCTGTACTAGGGCGGGTTTGCGATTCACTGTTGTGGTGCCATTCCCCTGCTGTCCGTGATCATTGTCTCCCCATGCATACACCTGTCATACACAACAGCATCTCAGCAAAAGGGTTTCAGAAACATACAGGGAAATATTACGCATTTAACACCGTCATCCACAACAACTGAATATAATGCTGACAAAACCGTGGTGCACGGCAGAACTGGTGGTGTGTTTGTTTTGACTGTCTGCTGTCTGAGACATGCAGATGATAGCTGTTGAGTTCTTTCTATTAATAACCCCCTCAATCAGGTATTGTGTTTATGACTATCTGTGTGTATATTACTGTCCTGCACACTGACCTGTCCAGTGTCTGTGACACACAGACAGTGTAGCGCCCCAACAGCAACGTGGATGATCTTCTTTCCCTTGAGTGCCTCCACCAGCTGCGGCTTGCGAACGTGTGCGTCTGTTCCATGACCCAGGCGGAAGTAGTCTCCCTTACCCCTGTAAACATCCATTCACACTGACATTTCTGCGCCGCAGAGGACAGTATTCAGGAGAAATGTCCTACACTTTTATGGTCAGTCAGTACATGTACCCTATTATAGTTCCCACGGATAAGACACACTGACTTTATCAAAATTAACAAAGCACGAAATTCACAAGGCAGTTTACTATACATGGCTTTTGGGGGGGGGGGGGGGGGTGGTAGCGTTGGGAAGGGTCAGAGAGAGGGTTACGTATGCCTGGCCATGATGTAGCAAAAAAAACAACAACAAAACTGCAGGACTCTGAATCCTGTTACACAGTAACCTGACAAGCTACATTCTCCGACACAGTGGTGGTCATGAGATAAGTACACATCACTCACCACGTCCAGACTTGACCGGACTTGGTCAGTGCAAGAGAGAACTGCGCCCCACACTCAATCTGTATCACACCCTGGCCCGTCAGTCTTTCCACAGCGTGAGGCACGCTGCACCCCTCACTGCCTCCGCGGCCCAGCTTGCCGAAATCCCCATCGCCCCAGCTGTACACGATGCCGTAGTCCGTCAGCGCCAGCGTCTGGGCGTCACGGCTACCACAGGCCACCTGTATGACTCGCTGACCCACCAGGGCTTTCACCTGTGAAAGACGATGTACGTTTACCACTCTTAGCCTTGTTTTCCCAGTGGGTCACACAGACTAAAGATTGACTGGAGTGGTTGATTAAGAATCTCCGCAACATTTGTGAGCAGTTTCAAGTAAGTTTTGAAAACTGACTCGCACAGCTCATGTGGCAGGATAGCAAGCATAAAAATATAAAATCTGAACCAACTATGGAAGCCTTATGCAGTATTGTCAATGTCTCAATCTGAAACTTAGTCTCTGTGGGGATCGAGAGTGAATGTATGTATATGCGTGTATGTTAAAGGGGGGAGGGGGAGGGGGGGGGGCATCAAAAACCTGCATTGCATCATCTTTTCTCAAAGTTGACGTACAAAATGCTGCTCATGTCTGCAGGCAGCTTACTCTCTATCACTGACAACCAAAGTTCTGTCCGTAAATCTGTCTCAGCATTCTTCCCTCAGAGCTCTGGAAGCTTTCCATACCAATTTTGGTTTCAGCTGTGTGGTGTTGTCACCATGCCCCAGACGTCCATAGTCCCCAAGCCCCCAGGTGTACAACTCGCCACTTGATGTGATGGCCGCACTGTGGGAACTGCCGCATGCAATGTCACGCACACGCTTCGACTTCAGCACCTCAATCAAACGAGGGGAGTCACAGTTCCTGTAAGACATATGAAAAAGAAGTCAGTCTGTGGCATGAAAACAAAACAAAAAACAAAACAAAACAAAACAACAAACAATCACATATAAACACAACTAAACAAACCAAAATACACTTTTTTCTTCTTGTTTTTTTCTTTTTCTTCTTGTTTATTTACATTTTTGTAGTTAGTCTTTGGACCAGATTTTAAAAGATGTGAGGACCACTTCTGTGGCTGCGGACAGGTGAAAAGCTGTTACAAAAGAAGACTGAATAGTTCGTACATTCTGCTGGAGTGTCCCAGCTTGCCGTCATCTCCCTCTCCCCACGAAAACACTTTGCCATCCACAGTCAGTGCCATAGCATGGCGCCCACCTGTGAAGAAGAAGGGTATGAATACAGAATTCTGTGATTTCAGATCGGAGTATCTCACAGCTAAGATAAGATTCCATTCCTAATGATACACTCAATCACACTGGACGTCAAGGAAACTGTCCTGCATTAACAACCAACTTGGGCCACTTGCTAAGCTGACAGCATGAATTTCAATTGTTCTCTTCCAGGCACCAGGTAATTCACAGACACCAAATAATATTTTCCTGACCAATCTGTTTTTCACTGTAACTAAAAGTTATAGAAATAAACTATAAGTTTTTAAAAAACCCAAGATGTTGTAAAGTTGCAAGACTTTTCAGCCCTAAGCTAAGTCAATTTCTACCTTTCACTTCTTAGATTCAAGACATACGGTAATCAACATTCACCAAATAAGATTTTCCCAATAAATTAGCTTTTCACTCTAACTAGAAGTTACTAAAAAAAACTATAAGGAAAAAACCCAAAACCCCCAACTCAAGATATTGTAAAGCTGCCTAAATTTTCGGCCATAGGCCTTTGACGGGGGTTCTATTGCTACAGATAACGCCTGCATCATTAATGTATTAAAAGCCTAAGTGTAAGTCATACATGCATTCTAACTGGTTATGGTGACTACCATGAAAAAACCCAAGTGATGACCTACCTGAGTGAACGGCGACCTTCTTCACAACATACTGGCTGAGAGAGGTGATCTGACGTGACACGAAAATGTTGCCGCTGCTGATACCGAGCCCCAGGCGTCCATTGGTGGCCTCTCCGCAGGCATACACTTTCCCGTCTTGCGTAACTAGAATGCATATGACTGCTAGGTAAAATCTTTCATGTCATACTCTGTTATACCTGGTAACTCGAGTCATTTAATGTGCCTCCACTGTAACTGCTCCCGTTTATTTCTGTCATCATGTATGGTGCTTAAAGCCTGCGTATTTAAAGTATAAGCGCCTTGCAATTCTTCTGTATTATTATTATTATTATTGCCACGGCTGATCCAAAGCCTAAGGCGTTTGTTGATGGCTGCATCACAGGCATACACTGGAATGAAATAACTGCTAGGTAAAATCTTCATTATTATTATTATTGTGGTTATTATATGTTTACTCATCATGAAACAGGACTAAAGTACTTCAGATAAAAGCTGGTTACTGAAAATCTCACTGAGGCAAAGTGCAGAAACAGATGAAATTTTGGATGTAACGTACCACAGAAGAGGCTTTTAGATCCACCAGCAATATGCACACAGTTCAGCGCAGACAAGGTCTCATTCAGCTGGGGCAGTTTGATCTGAATAAACAAAGCACACAGATTGGAAGGAATTCTAGGGAGAAAGAACTTGTTGTGAGAACTACAGGCATCATTAATTCTCCAACCCCTTTGCCTCTCATGCCCAAATACAGAAATATGGACATATTTCAATGAAATCTTCCATAAATGTCAATTTCATGTTGGTCTAAATTGTTGGCCATTTCCACCATTCTGAGGCTATTTTGGAACCCCACATCAAGGAAAAGCTTGAGAATGCACACATGCTGAGTAGAACTCCCTGAAGATTTGTACAGTTTTTTAAGCGTAAACAAAAAGGCTTACTCATGGACTTCTGGCATCTGTGTGTGTGTGTGTGTGTGTGTGTGTGCACGCGTGTGTGTGCACATGTGCACGCACTAGCATGCATACATACGCGCACATGTACGTGGACATGTATCTGTTTGCACGTGTGTGCACACACACATGCATGCTGACATGAACTATCACCTTTGATCCTTTGGGTCCACCCAGCTGGTCTTTGTCATTGAGTCCCCAGACAAATACGTGAGTCTGTATGTCTTTGGAGCTCATTGGCCGCAGCTTCTTCTTGCCGCTGTTGAAGCTGTCACCGCTCTGGTTCAGCAAGTGTCTCTCGTCGTCCTCTTCCTGTAACAATCACCATCCGTAAGTTCGCCAAGCCACTAAAAGCCATTTATCGGTCTCACCGTGGATTTTAGGGTAACTGCATTTTTGAGAATAGAGCAGGAAAAGTCTAAATAAAGTGCATGCCAGTCTGTGCTATTCTGAAAAAGTGATTACATCAAAATTCAATGATGATGTCATTATGCAGCACAGGATAACCAGTGCAGGTGCAGAAAGTTCTTACATAACTACAAACTCCAGACCCATGTTGGTGCCTAATACAAACATGACATTGCTTCAGACTACGCAAAAGCCTCAAGCAAAAACCACACACACACACACACACACACACACACACACACACACACACACACACACACACACCTACCTTGTCTGAGGCCAGGTAAGAGAAGCCAGCAACAGCGTCATCGTCCTCAGAACGGCGGTGAGCCACAATGGACAGGCCGTGGATTTTACAGTCAATTCCACTGCTGCGGCACTGTCGGATCGCGATCTCGATCAGCTCATAGGCCTGAAATAGAGGAACAGTTTTAGTATGCACATGGTGGTAGAGGAAAAATGTTATAATAATACATTTTACTTACAAATTATACACCTTTACCCTTGAAATAGTGTGTGTGTATGTGTGTGTGTATGTGTGTGTGTATGTGTGTGCATACGTGCGAACGTACATACATTCACTCATGTTTAAAATATTTCAAGATGAGATCATCAGTTTTGGAGAGGCCATAGGTTTGGGTCTGATGGTTTGTCTTACCAATCGCGTTTTTTGTTTTAAAATTTGTATATCCTCTGTCAAGGTTGTGCGTAAATGAGCATCTTCCACATATAAAAGGAGGCAAAACAAAATTCTGGTCTGCATCCGTCCTTCTCTGGGTGCACCAAACAGGAAAACTCTAGTCTCCATGCAGTATCACAACAATCACAACATGAGAAAGTGAACTGCACATTCAAAGTCATCTATCCACAAATTGCGTTCAGACGTTCATTCACGCCCACTGACCTCAGTCATGTCCGACACCAGGGTGACGAGGGTCTCGTTGGCAGGAATGTGAATGGTGCGGATTTCCTTCAGGTTTGAAACGCTCTCCCCGGCAGACACCACTACCAGTGAGGGCGTGTAGCTGGAGTCACCAGGGTCGATCCGCATGCACAGGCGGTTGATCACCATTTCAGGCTGCATCTCCAGCCGGATCCAGTGCTGCAGCACCAATCGTGAGAAGAGTCAAGACAGAGCACGGTAATGCACTCTTACACTGTGGACTAGTATGCATTGTCTACATTTGACAAACTGACAAAGCGATTCTCTCACTGCCATCTAAATTATCGAATATCCAATCAAATTTAAATTTGAGGAGCTCACTGCTTTCATTTTAGGAGCACGTCTCATCATCAATAACTTACACAAGACAGCACAAGTGAAGATCACCTACAGGTACCCTCGAAGATGCAACACACTGAAGTAACTCCACTAATAAAACAAAACCATGTGACCACTCCCCCTGCCCACCCCCTTTCAATGATATTTCATATCACCACACGCAAAGCATCAGGAATCACTGGATGACTCCAAGCGTGCTCATGCACGGATGCACACACAGAAATACTTCACCTTTTCCGACAAAAGAAGTCACAACTCACCTTTCCTTGGGAGCCAGCGCTCTGCCAGTATCCCTCATTGCCATCGATGAGGCGCGCGGCGTTGTTTTCCCTGGAGGAGACAGTGATGTTCTTCACACATATATGCCAGTTGTCCACAAGCGCCCCACTCACAATGCGTGACGGCAACTTTGACTGCTTGCCTGGCTTCCCAGCAAATGAGGGTTCACTCTCTGTTGGCAAAATCATTAATACATAATCAAAGTCCAACTAAGCTCTGTAAAACCTTTACCGAAGAGATACCCACAGGTGACACAATGGGTATTAGATTTGGCAGTGTCTTGTACCTACACTTGGACAACTGTTCCTTTATAGATGAGGCAAGAAAAGTAATTTCATAAACAGATGCATTGTGTGTACTATATACAGACTTCATCCTAGGAATAAAAAAAAAAGAAGAAAAAAACAACAACAAAAAAAGACATGCTTAATAACAAGCGCAACCCTTGTAAGATTCTGTAATGGCGTATTATTCTTTCTCTTTTTGCTTTGTTTTATTTATGCCATGGCAAAATTAACCAGTATACAGCTACATTCTTTCCATCGTAAACTAAAGATTTATTCGTACTGCTACGATAAGTGCGGTGAACAATGCCTGTCAGACATCAAAATAGGTGATTCCACTGTTGTCATGATAATATTCCAGCATGAAAAAGAAACACAACTGACCTGGTTCTGTGTAGCGAAGGAAAGGATGGCGATGTGACTTGATGGAACGGAAACAGTTCTCGCACATGTCGTAGTCATCGCAGACTTTACACTTGTAGCGAGGACCCATGATGGGACACATGGCACATGCATCACAACTGTTAACGTGAACGCAAGAATACTTGAATGTCAATGCACAGTGATTAAAACGTACATGGGATGAACTGCAAACTTTCTGTCTTTATCCCTTGTACAACTGGTCTCTCATGCACAGGCATTTATAGCCAATAGTGCAAACTTTGCTGCAATTCAAGACCTTGAAAGTTTTCGCACAGCAACAAAGAAGCCGGCTGCACCTACATAACCAGCCCCTAGTGGTACATGTACTTTGTTTTTAACACTTTTTGTCAGACTAGGGATAGATTGATAAACTGCTGCATACGAGCTAAGAATAAATCACCACATGTGGACCCTAGTGACAGTTACTACAGGCTCCGGGAAAGGTCCATACATACATTATAGAAAAAAGGGATCTCAAAGCATAAACCTAAAGCAAAAGCATATCTACTGCAACTTTCAAACTAGACAGCTACTGAGATGAGAAAGACAAGTAGAACGCAGTTCCGTTTATCGTGAAACCACTCAGGATGCCTTTGTTGCTAAGAAAATGTAGCATTACGCTGTAGCCACATTTACTGAGAGAGACAAAATGAGTCAAAGAATGACATACGTGACGTGAGGGTGAGTGCTGGGTACCAGCTCCATCTCCTCAATCACGCCAGTCCAGTGAGCTTGCTGAGGAAAGTCCACTGTCACATCACGCCCGTTTGGGTTGATGGCTGCACACATACAAAAAAAACACAAAAACCCTCTGCAAAACTCTCTAAAGGCAAACACACTGCCATTATGGTTTGCAGCTTGTTTGTTTCTGACCTCTCGAAGCTAAGTGTCAGAAGATGCAGTCTCCAAAAACCAAAAAAAACCCAAAAGAACATCACTCCCGAAAAACGACAACAACAACAACAACAAACAAACTGACAAAATGTTGTGCACAAATTTTAGTGCTATTCAACAAAATATTCTACTGAATATTTTGAGCTTAATCTGGACAAATACTGAGCCAAAGGATGTGAAGCCTTCCAGAAAGCCACTCAATTCAAGAAAGCCACTCAATTCCAGAAAGCCACTCACCTGTGACAGTGCCAATGCTGCCATGTGTGACTGATCCCCACTTGTAGGTAGGAGTGGTGACGGATTGTTTCACACGCACCTTGTCGCCCACCTTGATGGGCTGGGTTGTAGCTGTAAAAGTGAACAATTTCAGACATGTGTCACAGGATCTTCAACTAAAAAAAGGCAACACGAACTAGCCCTGCCTACAGTCTCTCTCTCTCTCTCGCCCTCAACACCCACAGGGATAAAAACTAATAATTACATGTGCGCGGGCTCAAAAAAAGACACAGGCTGAGATGAGACGACCTTGAATCCCTTGGTACAGAATCTACCTCTAAACTGGAACTGTGTTGTGGATACTTACTAGCTGCCATGTTTGTGAATCCCAGCAGCTCGACGTGAATGTAGCGAACCCAGTAAGTGCCTGTCTTCCGCTGCCAGTCGGCCTGGATGTTCAGGTCATGCAGTCCGTCCCGATCAAGCTGGAAGTCAGCATTAAAACACTTTAAACAGTAATATTTCCATTCTGTCTACTGTCCAAACTAATAACTCCTAAGGTTTCTAGTCACAAACCCTTTTCCCTCCTCTCAAGCAAAAGGTAGCAAATTGAAATGATTATAATGCAGGAGTTCAGGGGCAGTGTACATTATGGCTGGAGGGTGGGAGAGGGTGAAAACAAAGGCATGAAGGTGAAGGGCAAGACAGGGTGTTGCAGGTGTCACTGGGATGAAAGTCTGATCATCACTCAGACACAGCATTCACAAAACAACTGGTTCATGAGCAAAGAATTGTAACAGAATGATCAACAAATTTACCAATAACTGGCTGAACAGATCATGGAAACTGTATGGTCAACAGTGGAATCACAGAAACAAAGACCATCTCAGACCAACAAACAAAAAGTAAAAATACAAATTCTCTGAGTAGAATCTCTCTCTCTCTCTCTCACTCACACAGACACACGTTTTCCTTCTGGTCGAAGATTCAGAGCCCACTTCTGTAAAACTAACCGTCGAAAGTTCTCTTTTATCCCAACTGCAATATCCCTTCTCAACGAGAAGCACTGAGTGCCATAACTACTGCGATGTATTTTAATAAGCTGCTGTTTCCGCTTCTGTGATGCTTGTGATACTTGGCTGTGATTTTTTTTTATATTTTGCCTCATGCTTATTATTCTCCGGTTAGTCACCAAGTGTGTGTGTGTGTGTGTGTGTGTGTGTGTGTGTGTGTGTGTGTGTGTGTGTGTGTGTGTGTGAGAGAGAGAGAGAGAGAGAGAAAGAGAGAGAGAGGAAGAGAGAGAGAGAGAGAGAGTGTACAATTATATGAATTTATTTATCTTAACTTCTTTATGTGTCTTATGCTCACCCGCATGAATTGCCCTACGGGGATAAATAAAGTATTTTTGACTTTGACTTTGACTTTGACACACACCTTGATGACCTTGCCGATGTCTCCCTCATGCACCTCCTCGTAAGTGCGACAACAGCGGACCATCATGCCAACCTGAATGTTGTCCCGGACATAGACAGCATAGTCGTCATTGTTCAGAAAGTCCAGACGTTTCTTGAAAAGTGTGGAGCCACCTATTGCCTCTACTGGTGCTGCTGACAGTTGCTGGAAACAAGAAGAAAATACATGAGGTGAGGCCAAGACACAAGTTGTACTGTAGGATCATTTTTCCTTCATTTTTCATTTAATTTTAGCTGAACCAGCTAAAACAAAAATAAAAAAATGGAATGGTGCATTTTGCTTGATGTATCTGTTTTGCTTTTTTAAAACAAAGAGAGAGAGAGAGAGAAAGACAGATGGACAGAGAGAGACAGGCAGACAGAGTGACAGAGGCAGAGAGGAAGAAAGAGACGGATGAATAGAAAGAAAGAGAGAGAGAGAGAGAAAGTTTTCATTTACTATCAAAATCTTTTCTCTCAACATTACCTTACATTCCTGCTGTAATGTTATTTTCCTCACCTCAAATGAATCCAGTTCGCCAAAGTCATCCGACATGGAGTCTGTGTCAGAGTGAGCGTCGTAACTGTTGGACTCGGAGTCGGAGTCTTCCTGCGGAATGGACGGATGTTCCAGCAGCCAGCTGACCAGGCTCTCCACACTCGGTGTGTCCAAGCTCCCGTACAGTTCACTTGCTGCAACAGCCACAGCCACAGCCACAGCCACAAAATGTTATTTTCCAAATCAAATACAGAACAATTGATATTTAAACAAACTGCTTCCTGCTGGTGTCTATGCCAAACCTCTACATCCCACTCTCTCGGTTAGGCAGGGACACAGGTGATAGAAACCTACTGATGCATTAGCCCTGATTTGGACTCAATACATAAGGTGTGGAGGAGGTGCACCCTTTTCCTCCAAATTGTGGAACTGGGTCAAGAATATGGACTGAAAAGCAGCGAGACACCCTTCATTCTGAAGATCACTGTACTACTCTAGACACACACACACACACACACACACACACAAATCTACATAAAAATTGATCAATCTCTTACGAGCAACACAACAGACACAAGACGACACAGCCAGCCCAACATACCCAATGCCTTCTCCGCAAACTCCACGCTCTTCCTAGGAAACCCCATCTCCACAAGCTGGCTCACGACGGGTGAGGCAGGGGGCGCTGTCGGCTGCTTCAGTTTCTTGTGGCGCACAGTGGGTCGGGCGGCCGCACCGGGCATGTCAAACAAGCCCTTAGTCACCACTGGAGACGTGCGGGCGACGGTCGCCATCGGTTCTGGCCCGGGCTGTTCATCGTCTGAGCCTGAGTCATTGGCAGTGTCTGAGGGGTGATCCATCTCGGCCTGAAGGTACTGACACACTTCTACTGCAGCAACCTGCACAGGACAGTGTGAATAAAGACGTTTGGTATACACCATCACATCTGATGCATTTGATTTCCAACCACACATTTCCAGCAAAATCAACCTCAGCTAATATTAACAGCCTTTAATCAATAACTAAGAGGGGAAAAGTGAAAGAGAAAAAAAAAAAAGAACTGGAGGCCAAATGAACCTGAAATGCTAAAGGTTACTTCCGTCAACTGCAAATTTACAGAATAATTAGCAGCTTTCAGCTCAACATCCTTCACTGTAATAAGAGAACAGGCAGCACAAAGGAGAAAGTCAGAGACCACTTCTAAACAAAACCAGTCATTGTGCAGCAGTGTGATCAACCAAGTTTCAACATAATTATCAATACCTGCATCTCCTCCTTGCTGAACATGGCTTTGAGCGGCGAGGGCTGCGTGGCCAGCATCAGTATCTGCTGGAGAAGTGTGGAATGTTGCGGCCCTGTCTCTCCTATATGCCCTTCCTCCTCCCCGATGCCCGCCCCCTCATGCATCAGGCCTTGCGCGGCCATCAGCAGCATGTGGGCGGGGCTGGGGGTGGTGTCGACCGGCACCGACTGGCACAGGATGCTGCGCAGGTTGCACTGGTGCCGGAAGAGACAGGCGGCCGCCCGCATCTGTCCCAGGAGAATCTGATGCTTGATCAGCTCCTGGCTGCTGGGGATAGGGGCTGCATGGAGAAAGGAAGAGTTGGATGGTATAAAGTGGTCTTTTAACACTTAATCTCCTGTGCACAGGGACTACTCGGTCTCCCAGTTCTCTCCCAACCACAATTTTTTTATTTCATTATTTTTGCTTGAGATGTTTAACCCAAGCTTGCTTTCTCTGCTATTTTTAAGCGTGAATGCCAACAGACAATGTGTTTACTGAGCTTCCAATCTCCTATTCTTGGACTTCTTTGGGTTGGTGATTTGGTTCTTCCATCGCCTGCTTGGTTTAAACTGAATTAACAAGAATGCTTTAAGATGGACTTACAGGGCAGGTCATGGGAGAAGGGGGCATCTAGCCTA
Organism: Batillaria attramentaria; assembly: GCA_018292915.2. Lineage (NCBI taxonomy): Eukaryota > Metazoa > Mollusca > Gastropoda > Batillariidae > Batillaria > Batillaria attramentaria. Next base: position 1,182,248 of record JACVVK020000171.1, read on the forward strand.
CCAGAACAGTTCAGCCGAATACACCCTGCGGATAAAACCCTCAATATTATAGCAGAAAACTTACGAGGAGGTGGCTCGATGCTGCCTGTGCTTGTGGCCAATGGAGCCCGCATGATCTCCTTGTCGCGGTCTGCTGAGCGCAGGAAGTTCATGCCGCGGCTGATGAAGCGAGCCCAGTTGGACAAATCCTCCTCTGCCAGACCCATCCTGTCCACGCGGAATTCCAGAACTGGTACCTGTGAGGGTCAGAGGTCAATATAAAATGTTACTACTGACAGCTATAAACTGAAACGACAATGCTGCACATAAAACAAATTTAAGAAAAAGGGAAAATCTCTTCAGTACTGCACGAAAGCCCTGTGTGAGAGTGAAAAATGGTAAAATGAAAATAAACATGTTCATGTTTACTGAAGAATAATGCACTCGGAAACAAGAGCAGCGTGGTTTCCCTGACAGTATGCAAAATTACTTCCAGTGAAAGTGTGCTGACAGGCCTGGACGGTTTGCCAGTCAAACCACAATTTCATCTGCGATAGGTGCTGGTCCATTGCTGCACTTACCACATACCAAACTACAGTCTGACTGACAACCATCCCTGCCTGCCGGCGCACTTGACAGAAATAATAAAATCCACACTGTACTCTGTCAGTAAAGACCAACTGTTTATTTCATTCACTTTGTAATTCAAAACTTGAAATGAAACCGAAAACAGAGGACATATCGTGTCTTACCGGTGTGAGCTCTGTCAAGCGACAGACACGCAGCTTGTCCGACGTGAACTGGACGTGGATCTTGCCCTGTGGTGTGATGCGGGCGACGGTGCCCAAGCCGTGCGTCTCATGCCGAACTTGTCCGCCGAGTCGTGGCCGACTGTCGACCCCACCGATGATGGCCAGCACTGCCAAGATAGTGCCTGCTGTGTCGGGGTTGGCAGCGTCCGAGTCCTGAAAAAGAGAATGTAGACGGTTGAGTTGTTAGGAGACTCACGCTGTGAAAGACTTCTACAGGAACATCACACCCTCAACCTCATCATCATCAAGAAAGCTGACCAAGCCTGCGGATTTCATCCACTACCTGGGAGGAATGCCACTGGAGCTGGCGGTTAGAGGCACCCCCCCCCCCCCCCAAAAAAAAAGAAGGAAGAAATGCTGATCTTTTCTATTATGATGTGAATGATCACACATACAAAGAGATATCTAGAAAAACGTAATCAGAAGCAAGGTAGCAAATGTGACAGGGCGAGCTCTTTAATGGGCAGCTTTCATCCTCCATGGTGCTATAACTAAAATTTTGTGAACAACAGGGCTAACCACATCCCACCGTATTCTGTGCAAGTAAGACACCGTAAAGTGTTTGTCAGTAAACATTTCTTGCTAACCTATGCCCCTTTTTTTCTGTTCACTTTATTCATGGTGTCAAGCCTAAACCCACAAATGACCACGCTGTCAGCAAACGATAATCATCCACACTCACTTGCGAGTTCGAATCGAGAGCGTCGATGATGGCCGGCAGCTTTGCGGCCATGTAGATGTTGATGTGCGGGTTCCACACCTCCAGGGAGTGGAGTTTCTGTAGCAACACGACCATCTCCTCCGCTACTGTGCTGGTGTAAGTGGCTGTCACTGATACTCGTGGCCGAAGAGGTTTGCAGTGACCTGCTGACTCCACTGGTAGAAGCACAGTTGCAGAAATGCATTACAAGTAGGCTGGGCTGCCTGCTATACTCCTGAGCAAACTAGTCAAAGTTACTAGTGATACATGTCACAAGCCGCAAATTAAGCAACAGTTTGTCAAAGCTATGCTGTCTTTACTGCTCACGGCAGAAATACTAATTTGGACACTCACACACACACACACACACACACACACACACACACACGTGAGAATACTTATCAATGACCTTGTTTTTAAAGACTTTCCCCAACAGCCTTTTATTTTTTCTACAGGTTCTGATGGAACCTATAAACAAAGTAGTACACATACCCCCCCCCCCCCCCCCCCCCCCCACACACACACATAGGAACTCACTGGAGGAGATGAGAGTGGGGTCTGTAGCGCAACTTGTCAACACGTTGCCCAGAAGGCGGAACAGACTGTGAATGACGTGGTGGATGCGTGAAATATCTGTGGTTGAGTCCCAGTGAGGCAAGACAGCTCTCAGGAGCTTCAGCGTCAAGATCTAGGACGTAAGAAGCAAGAATTAGTTTTACAACATGGCACCAGGAATCATGACCACCACCAAAAACAAAACACCTTTAAGCTGGCTGATTTCATGTTTGCTAAGGCAGCTTGTGTTTTGGAACAGTTTCGCTCATGAGTGCGCCTGTACACTCAAACTACTCTATCTAGATGATTAGTACAGCTCTTAAGGCGATACAAGGTTGTTTACACTTTGTGCAAGAGGTCGAACATTCAAACACTGCGACTGTTGTTACACTACTGGAACGTTCCGTACAGCCGTAGCATCACTGATTGCTTCTGTTGGCTCAGTGCCAGCATTACAGACACCATCACTGTCCAGGTGTCTAAGTGGTGTGATGATAGATACCACAAAAGCAGCTCAGAACGATCTGTGAGCATAAAACTGGTAACATCAACCCCTGTAAAAAGCAACAAGTAACAACCAAAAAACACATGCATGCACACACACACACACGCACAACATCTGATGATCCTCACCTGTCTGTTGATATTCTTGGCGTACTTGGAGCCCTGATCCTCTTCCAATACATGCATCAGCAATGCAATCCAGCGACGGGAACTCAGTGCACGACACAGAACGCCATCTGTTGCCAGGCTCCGTACAAATCCCAGAGTGCACCAGCGTAGATGTTGCTGGCTGGCAATTTGAATGGCTGCTGAATTTGTGTCTGTGACAATAAACAACCCACGGTAAATTACTTGTTTTGTTTGCACTATTCACCAAAAGGGACTTCCCCTTCTGAAATGATCAGAAAGAAAATCCCTTCCACATGAACATTCTTGTTGTGTCAATTTTCCCGAATGATAAATGTAGATCACACTGTTAGACATTTTGCAACTTTGATTTTCCTGAAAGACCATCATTTCTGGAATCGGACAATAACCACACCAAGCGAACTCCAAGTTTCTAGTGAAAAACCAACAACAAACACGCAAAACACAGCAAAACACACCAAAATACCTACACAGAAAAATAAGCAGTAATTAATGTCTTTCTGAAGCGTCTGGTTACAACAGATTTTTCAATCAGTCTTAAAGTTTAAGGTTTCACTACAGCCAATACACTTGTACAGGGAACTCACTGAGGCCGTAGCTGCATCCTGACTCAATGATACTGTGCATCAGGCCACACAGAGCTCCAATGGCTTCTGGCTGGGCCCGGCTGGCGTGAATCCCAGCACACAGCGACAGCACTTTCAACAGGCCGATGGTTGACTTGCGGATCAAAGCCGTTGGATGCTTGCTCTCTGGTTTGGTTTTTTCTGCACGTTTGAAGAACAGGAATCAACACATGCAACAGGTGAGTCTGGCTACTTATTATACAGACCTTTCCAGAGCAAGAATTAGACATAAAATACCGTAACAATTGATGTGTGCGTATGTACATGAAGGAGAGACGGTCACCAATCGGACTTGGTTTGGTGAGGAAAAACCCCCAACCATATGACTGCCTACCAGGAGATTTGAACCTCAGGATCCAAGCTGAGGGGCGTACCTCTCACAGATGCCCTGTCAGACCACTGAACCTAATTAATGTCAATCAACAAAACATCCCACACTGACCAGATTCTGACTCTTCCTCCTCTTCATCGTCATGGTCGGGAAGTTCCGGCGGCTGTGCCAGCTTGAGGTCGTACTTGCCCTCCTTGCCCATGCGGTAGGAGTTGGTGCTGCCCGTGTCCCACTGCACTCTGATCCATCCATCATCCCCCAGCTCACCGATCACGCGGCCAAGGCCAGGAGGGGGACCATCCTAGGTACAAAGACAATGAAATGAAAATCATGAGAACCTCACTAGCACGTGTGTGTGTGTGTGTGTGTGTGTGTGTGTGTGTGTGTGTGTGTGTGTGTGTTGGGAGAGGGGTTGAGCAGGCAGTGTCATGAAAGGTACTGTGACATCACTTCTTTGGCTAGACACCTAAACCTGATCACAGATGCATGCCTGACTGCAAAACAAAACAGAATGCTCTTTCTCTAAGCTCCTGTGCGTGTGTGTGCGTCCCTGTGCACGCAACAGCGACATACCTGATCCCCCCACTTCCAGTCAACACCTCGCATGACCCTCGTTCCAATCTTCATCATGGCAGCAAGCTCTGGTCCTGACAGAGGGAGCTGCTGGTTCTGCTTACGAGACTTCTGCTCCTCTGGTACCGTACAAAGGAGGGCACTTGACTCCGGCACCTGCACATCTGGGTCGATACCTGAAAACAGGCAGAACAACTGATATTAGAGCTGGAATTGATTCAAGCTTGCCAAAGTCTTCTGACTCACCTTTGCGAATGTCTTTTTTTCTCTCTCTTTCATTCTTCACAAAGTTACATACAAGACATGTTTGTGTTTTTCCATGACTGTACTGCACAAAAATTTGTGATGGACAGCTGCTGGGATCTCTTAAAATCTTAGGAACTGTTATGACGCATCACAAATGACTGGCACCTACTGAATAACCCTGCAAAATGGTCTCACTACATGATGATGCCTTCTTGTCTCAGAAAATCCATCTGTGGCATACATTTACTTGGTAACATTGCACGTGGCTGAAGTCGTGAGGGTACAGGGTGGGTTGTTGTATATTCTCATGTTATCTGGTAAGGATTAAACAGATGATATGCGGAGGGTTGAATTGAAGAAACAAACAAACACCACCCCCCCCAACCAAAAAAAATCCAAACCAATAACAGAGACACAGGATGAGAGCACAAGAAGTGTGTGTGTGTGTGAGTGCGTGTGTGATACAGCAAAGGGCACATCAAGCATGGATGAATCAGTAGTGCAAGCATTACCTGCCAGTCGTAGTATACTCTGTGTGAGAGCCAGCAGACCGGAGTTGAGCAGCAGGCTGAGGCTGTGTGCGTGATGTTCTGCCACTAGCACTCCCAACGTGGCCAGGATGAATCGACTTGGGGACAATGCTCCAAGGCTTAGCTGCTCCTATCATACACATAAGAAGACATCAGAACAACAGTCACAATCCTCTTTTGTTGCAGTTGGCTATAAAACGATCAACCATCAGTATAGCTAAAAATCAAGAGTGACCGGCCCCCGTAGTGTAGTGGTTAGCACTTCGGATCATGGACCGGGAGACCCGGGTTCGAATCCCAGCCGAGGCAAGCGGGATTTTTCATACCTAGGTCGGCTCCTACCCAGAGCGGGTGTGCTATGGGCCCAATGGGGAGGCTGTTGCCACACAGCCGAGCTTCACCCACTTCACGGGTGCGACTTTGGGGGTGCTTCCCTTTGTATGACACGTCTTATGATGTGGATGATTACACGGCCGGCACCGCAGGTGCCGTAGTTCCCAGGCCTGGTTAATGCCGGGATATTTATGACAGGAAGCGTGGAATGCGGCCCTGTCCCGCAGTCCCAAACCACATGGACCTCCATAGCATCATCTTACTATCATCCTCATCTCCATCATCATGCATAATAAAAAAAATTGTCCCAGCTTCCGAGTCCTCCGTGGGTTCCACCCATGACCTGGGAGGAACACCACTAGAGCTGGCAAAGAGTTGGGGCAGCAAAAAAAAAAAATAAAAAAATCAAGAGTGAAATAGATTTATGTATACGAGCCTAATCTACCAGCAAATATCTTTTCAGATATACGGTCAGACTGCTGTACCTGCTGCCTTGCAAGTCACCATTTAAATGGCCAGAAATGTGGGTTACTTGAAAACGGTCACACAGGCAACCCTCTCATCCAAGGGGATGAACCTGGGATTATTCAGCCCAGGAACATCACCTACATCAACGTCAACATCAAATAGCTATGCTGACCTTGGAGTTGTCACGTGGAGGGTGTGCGGGGTTGATTCCCCGAGCCTTGAAGGCCATGTCGGCCTCGATGACGCAGGTCCTCAGCTGGTTTATGGCCCAGCGGTACAGCTCCGCAAACGTCATCTCCAGGAGAATGCGGTCACATGGAGGGATCAGCTGCACGTCGGCCAAGCAATGTGGTAGTGGAGGGCTGCAGGTTTGAAAAGGAAAATAAAATAAGATCTAACTACAGGTCATGTTCAAAATATTCATCATACACTGTTGCACACTGAAAAAGTGGTCTTTGTGCAGTTTGGCCTTTGGCTCCACACTGTAAAGATTTCTCCATTAAAAGTGATCTGAGACCAAGGCAGGTAATCTTCAGCACAGATGAGACAGCACAAACATATTAGCAAACATAAAAACAAATCAGAGGTGAATGTATTGGGGAAAAGATGACAGATTTCAAAAGAGATTGGATAATGAACCATACAACCAGGAGAGGTGCATACTGGTATTATGGAATTTTGGCATGACTGGATTTTGAGAAAAGATCAGAAAAAGTGCAGAACGCATGTCATCTAGCACTATCCTTATAATCCAGTTATGCTAAAATTTCACCCTGATGTTGATATATATATATAATTACCGAGGTTTAGTGCCGACTGTGAGCAGTCCCTGCCACCCACACAGAATGGCGTGTCTGACAGAGGGAATGAGGTGGTCCTGATGAATGAGACTCAGCATGCTCTGTATTCCCTTCAGCCGCAGCTCCGCTCGCCCAACCTGAAACAGACGTACACTATACTGTGCCTGAGTGTCTTCCAACCACTGATGCTAACACTAAATCCTTCAAGATTTTGTGTATTAGCCCTGAAGAACAAGCAATGGGAAATAGGAGACGTTTCTTTCTCACCAGACATGAATTATTATGGCCATATTAGAAGCATGTGTATATGTGTACTATTGTAACTTGTCACTGAACAGAAGTCACTAACTGGAAAACTTTGGAAATTAAATTTTGTTCATCTCTTGTCCTCTGAGTGTGCTTTTGCGTCTTTGGGCTCTTCTTCTCTTTGAACACTTATTGTGGAATGAAAATAATTATATTCACAAAACTTTTTTTTTTTTTTTTAATTTTTAAAAATATTCATTCTTTTTACCACAATATGTGGAGATACAAAACAGACCTACATTTCACTGCTTTCACCACATACCTGGTGGTACAGTGACCTGCGCAGCTTCTCGATGTCGATGGGGTGCTCGTACAGAACAAACTCGATGATCTTGTTCACCAGCTGCATGTCCGCCTTGGCCCCAGTCAGTCTCTGTCGCAGCCACTTCATCCGCTGCGTGCTGGTCACTGCGTTCACAATGTGCTCCCACGGGTCACTCTGAAAGAGACAGAGAGAGCAGACATGTTTAGCAAGGGCAGAACTGTCTGTTGCAGCGTTTCTCTGTACTGCATGATTTCCTTTGTGGATTGTCTGCAGAGTGTACAGGTGAATTAGTCCCGTAGTTGCCAACTGATGTTTCTGTTATGCCTACACTTGAAGGACGTTCATCCACAGCATGCTTCCCTTTTACCTGCAGTGGGGGGTTGGAGAGTATGATGAAACTACAACGCATGCTGCACATACTGAAAGTGTGTCTCGTTCTTCTGAGGGTGTCTGGTGGCACAAGGGACGTTTTTGTTTTCAGTCCAGCTGTTTTTTTAAAAAGAATTTTTACATTAAAAAAACAACAACAAAAAGCAGTGTGCGTTTGTGTGTGTGTGTGTATGTGTGTGTGTGTGTGTGTGTGTGTGTGTGTGTGTGTGTGTGATTCTAAGTAATTATATTATTCTTAAATCTTGCTGACAGCAACAATCAAACAAATACACCAACCAACCCACCTGTTTTGCACCGCTGATACCATCTCCGCCCGCCATCTCATCACACATCTCTTCCACCTTGTCCTCCAGTTCCTCCTCCTGCTTGCCGTCACCTCCGCCCTTCGCGCCAGTCACTAGGCATGCTGCTCCACCACCGTCCTCGGTCTGTACTGCTGCAACTCCCTCCTCTGATCTCTCTGGTGGCTCCAATACACTCCCCTCCCCACCTCCCATCTCCGGAGTCACAAGTGGCTCTGGCTCTTCCTTCGGAGCTTTTGCCTGTCCGTTTTTGAAAGTTTCTGTATCTTTGGTTTCCTCTTCCCCTCCGGAGGCTTTGGGAGGATATGTGTCGTCTTTGTCGTCCTCCAAATCCACTGATCCTGCACAAGAAGAGCACTGACTACACAATCTGAAGTGAAATGAGTTCCTTTTTTTGTTTCACTGTCTAGTGATTGTTACAGCATTTTTTAACGTCACACAACAAAAGGGACGTTACAGCATTTTTTAACGTCACACAACAAAAGGGACGTTTTCAATAATACAATGCCATAAACTTCTATGGACACAATTCTATGGATCTGGCAATGGACGACTCCACTCCTGTCAATCAAAAGGACCGAGCCCTCAGAATTCAACAAACTGCGTCCCGAGGGACAATGAGAACAACATATGGCATGGTCTGGCAAACTTTTTGCCAGACACTACAGTGAGAGAAGCATGTGCAAGCATGTGATATGACTGAAACATGGAAAGAAAGCAGCAAGTCCAATGGTGTCATCTGAGGAAAAAGGCCATTACATCAATCTCTTTCATCTTGAAATCACCCCTTTATCCCATACAATGATGTCATGGACATACTGTGTTTTGCCAGTACATGGTAAAGTGAAGTGGCGGGGCTTTGGCCTCGGGGCTTACTGAGTGGAGGTGTGAATTACTCTTGAGTGTCAGGTCCAGTCACCTACACACAACAGCAGCATCCTAGATGTAACATGGGTTATAAACAAGCATGATAAACACCCAGAGAATGACACAAACTGTTTACTTTTTGACTTTTTCTTGTCCTCCACAATGCGACCTATGACCTCTCGCCACCGTGGTGAGGAATGCAGGAGCTTTGAGCGCGTAAACGTGTTGATCTCGTCCCCAGTGGCTGGTCGCAGTTCGTTGAACAGGAAGAGGCATCGCTCGATCACTGGAGCGCACACCTCTTTGTACGACCTGCCCTGGTCTTGGTGAGCCTGTAATAGATATGGTGAAGAAAATACGCGATTGCCTAAACAGGAGAGTAATTATGGATATTGTTCTGCAAGCGTGAGTGTAGGCATTACATATGCAATGAAGTACCTGACGGGAAATTAAAACCAAGTAGCAGCAGATGATGATGATGATCGTGATGGTGGTGGTGACAGTGATGACAGATGATGATGGTTGTGACGATACAGGTGGATGATGACGATGACGAAACTCCAAGAGCTCCATTCACTCTAAAGAATGCTTGAGGCATTTAGGAAGAGCTTTTGATGAAATTATTATATATAAAAAATTCTTTAAAAAAGATGAGAGCGTGTCAGGCGCCCATAAAACAAACCAAAAACCATTAACAACAAAAAAGAAATTAAAATAAACTAAATAAACTATACTAACTAACATAACCAAGTGAAGATACGAAGTGGCCTCAAAGCCATGCTAACCTTGATGAGATTCTTTTTAGTAGTGAGAATGGCCCGGCAGATGTCCAGGACAGAGCGGGGAAGACTTGGTTTGTGTGTGGTCTCCCCCTGGCCGTGTTCCACCAACCCAAGCACCACATGACCAAGGTCAAGGTGTTTCAGCAGCACTGCCAAAAGCAACCTAGGAAGCAACATTAAATTACAATTCAAATAAAATCACAAGTAAATAAAACAACGCAGCAATGATGTCCTAACCTTCTGTCGTCTGTGTATGAGAGTGTGCGAAGATACAAAAAGAAATATAGTGAACAAATGGAAACACACACACACACACACACACACACACACACGTACCTCCCAACTTCCTCCACAGGATGGTCTTGAGGAAACTCGATGGGGAATGCAAGATGGTAGCTGTGGAAGAACCGATCGACCATGGCCAGGAACGACTTCACGGTGGGCTCCTGCACACGCCCCTCCGCCAGGGCCTGAAGGAACGGTTTGGCAGCATCAGCGCTGGCGTTTTCCTCTTCGTACAGTCTCTCCTTGTCCATGGTATGGGGCAGGTGGACGTGCTCCGAAGTGGGAGTTGCACCTTCGAAAAAAAAAGAAAAGAAAAAAAAGTGTACATGTCTGTATGGCAAAGAAGATGACACTACACTCTATCTGATAATTTGCATACACACGCAAGTGAAAAAGACCGTTCTCCATTTCCTATCACATACAGTGTCCTCTATAATAAAGTATGTGGGAGCAGCCCAGCTACTGAAGCTTTGAGCTGTTAGCCCGGTGAGTGGGGTTGACACTGCCACTAACATACAAACTTACCTACATGGAAGCAAACCAAAAATTGAAAACACACACACACACCCCAACATCCCCTTAAAAAAAAAAGAGCAGTGTGATGTAATACATAATATTTATGGTGTAACGCAATTTAGGCAAGATCTCAGGATGACTCACACTTTAGAACTGACCTGATCTATCCTCTAAAATCAATTTGAGCCAAATTTTGTCTGAGGAAATGATCAACTTTACCTGGAGTGTTGGTACTGGAGCTAGGGGTCCTTGTCTCGCCCTTTTCCTCATCAAAGCTGTTGTGAGGCTGCAGCACTTGCAGACCGCCGGAGAAAAAGTCAGCCTGCAGCCATTCTCCGCACTCCACCTCCTCCGCAGCAAGGGGAGTGCTGCGCACCTGTTCCGCAGCGTGCAGCCCAAGCAGTGTCCCCAGGGTCCGCTCAGCGTCCATGAGGGGGGAGGACATGGTGCTGGAGTCCATGGGCAACACGATGTCTTTCTCAGGCTGTAAAGAAAGCAAAGTATGAGATATGCTTGTTGCATATGCCGAGACAACAGGAGCACGGTTTGCTGCAATGCCTTTTTTCCTGCTCATTGTCAGGTTTATCAAGTGACAATCCCCCAAGTCAGAACTTTATCCTTACGTAATGTGTAATGCGATTCCACGAAGGCAGTAAGCAACGCTAAAACAGCCTGGCCATGTTGACAGTCGAGTGACCCTCCTCAAATCTCAGCAGTTATCATGGTGAAGGGTCCCAAAAAGGGACTAGAATGAGAGCTGTTTCTGGTGCTGGGGACATGCTCACTCATGAAATAAAGATGGCCGGAGCAATAATAACAAAAAGGACAATGAGTGAATCTTGTCCTGTGAACTTACATCAACATACTGTCCCACATAGAAGGCCTGCATCATCTCTCTTGCCTCCTCTGAGTGGTGGGCTCCTTCAAATGCATGGGAAGCATCCCGACCTGCACAAAAAGACCAAGAGGGGTCAATTGCTGTAATGGTGAAAGAGACATGAAGATTAATGGGAGAGGGTTTTGCTGGAGTTTTTTTTTTACCCAGCAGGCTACAAAGCTACTGTGAGTTATCATCAAATCTGTGTTCGCCTTACTGAAATCACATCCTGGAGCTTGTTTCATCTTCAATACAATGCAGTCTTTGAGGTCCACAAAACGAGACTGTGTTAGCCACGTATCTTTCTCTTGGGAGCAACAAAACTTGCCTCGCTATGACTGATTTCCCAGTACACTAAAGCATGTCATACTGAAGGTAAACTTCACTTTAATTCAAGAATGAATTTCAAGGTGGGTCTCAAGACCCACCTTTTTCGCTCGCTTTTTCGAGTCACCAATTATCCCTGCTGTGTATTACTATTTCCGTTATTTCAGTACTCAATATTGTACTTGTATGTTTGTTGCTTTAGTTACAACATGTGCGTGTGTGTGTGTGTGTGTGTGTGTGTGTGTGTGTGTGTGTGTGTGTGTGTGTGTGTGTGTGTGTGTGTGTGCACGCGCGCATGTACGTATGCGTGTGCAAGCCTCAAAATATTCATTTGAAATTGTTTTTACACCTTGTCAACTTTGTCTTGTTTTTACCTGGTACTTTGAGTGCCTGGAGCTTCTACCGCAGGACAGGTGTCGTAATTATTATCACTATTGTGTACTGAAAGATATCAACAGTTTACCTGCGTAGTCTGTGAGTATTTCCCGGCCACATGGTGCTTGTGACTTGAAGTCGTGGATGTCGTAGACCTTGCCATGAATCACAACCCACAGGCCACCGTCTTTGTTGTGGTTCTCCAGGTCCACCTTGCGGATCATCTGAACGTCATCGAACGACTTCTGGGTGTATCGCTCAAGTGTGTAGCCTACAACAACAAAACAAAGAGAACTTAGGGTTGCTTCTCACATCATAACCATAAAACAAGTGCACTGATTTGCAAGATGAAACCATACTGCCCTGGAAATGTACTGGGTGTTGTACTACAGGTGGTAAAATCTCTAGTCCAGTATAGCCTCTTTTGAGCGACCGCACATGGGGCCGGACAGAAACGGTCGTTAACGGCAGTTGGTCGCCCAAGCCACACTCACTCACGGTAGTGTCCGGACCCCTCCCCAGGAGCGCATATCAACCGTGCAGATAATGGCATAAATTTTAATGTGACTCAATATCAGAGTTTGATGTTTCTGTGGAGTCTTTTACTAATCAAGGTTGTGCAGCTTTACCTAAATTTGAGCGACGGATAACGTGTCCTAACGATGTACACTGATATCCCGGCGCTGCTAGTTTGCTAAGTGTCAAATCACCGAGTTTAGTCCGGTTGAATTCCCAGCGGCATCACAGCCTATCTCTCTCTCTCTCTCTCTCGCCGTCACGGTGGCAGTGAGAGAGAGAGAGAGAGAGAGAGAGAGACACACACACACACACACGCGCGCGCTCGCTCGCACCCACACGTGTACAAACGACGTACACTGACTGACATCCCGGCGTTGCAGGTTTGCTAAGTGTCAAATCGCTGAGTTTAGTCCGACTGAATTCCCAGCGGCAGTTTCCGTTTTCTTTCTTGTCAAAACAACACAAAAACAAGGAGGATTAGGAACCACACCATGCCTATCAACTATCCGCCTTAATTTGCTCACACGCACTGGCACACAAAGAAACACCTTCACACACACACTGACATGCGCGTGATAGGGCGTCTTGTGGAAATAATGGTCAGTGATTTGACAGGTGTTAAGGGTGTCGGGAACTGGCGGATGAGGTGATCACAACCCGCATAACTGCAGTTGTGCTTAGGGGGCGACGCGCTAATTGCCCTGTCTTTGTCCGAGGTCACGCGTGCACAGTAGGGGGTGGGTCCAAGCGGCGGGTCGCGGGTAGTGTCGGCCAAAGTGCCCTGGGCGGTGGGAGGTAAATCGGCTGCCGGCGAAGTGTGAAGCGCCAACTAAGCCAGCTGTGGTCGCCCACAACAGAGACGCGGGGTCGTTTTGCAAGCAGAACAGCGGTCTTAAGTCGCGTACTGCAGTTGGTCGGTCGTTGGAGATGCAATAAAGAAGAAAAACCATCCGTGCCAGGCGAAAACGGTCGTGAACGAAAAACGGTCGCTCAGTCAAGATGTCGCTCAATCAAGTTTCTACTGTACTTGAAATAACATGATGGAAGTTCAGCACGTCTGGCACATAGCATGAATACATCTGGTTGTCATGACTACTTCTAACCAGGATTTTCACAAGACCGCACACAAGCAATCGTTCGAGACAAAACTAGGCATGATGAACAAGTAGAAAAGGGACACACGCATAACCACAGATGCAGATTTCTTCTCAAATTCCCATGGACTTGTCACCAAATAAATAAGGACATGCACACCAATATAGCTGCCAATGATAGAGTAGTGTATATACTTACTCCACACACCAGGCCATGCCAGGTCTTCCTGGTCGTCACGGTCGCGGCCTGGCGCCTGCTGGTTGAAGCGATCGAGCAGCTCCAGCGTCTGTCCCACCACAGTCACTGCCCGTGACACTCGTATGACGGGCCCACATCGCACGCTCAGCAGCACAAGGCATGACAGCAACTCGGGGAGAAGCACGCCTGTTAAGGTATCAACATGTGCCATTATTGTGATAGTTAATTAGTTAATTCTAAAAGCCCAAAACAAACAAGCAACAGCAACAACAAAAAACTGCAAACAATACATGTGCAAATAAAACCCCACACATGAATGTACCTATTTTCCAGTCTTTCCGAAATCTCAAATATTGGAAAGAATATGGTTAAATCAGGTCAGAGAAGTTACCAACACATGACAATGATATAACAATTTTCAAATACCCTTCCCACCCCCTCCCTCCCTTCCTTCCCACCACCACCCTTTAGAAATCAACTGCACCACAACATTAGGCAGTAGCATACAAGTATAAATGAAAAGAAAAGTTCATGACTCACCAGTGACATCTTTGGTGATGATATGTGAGACATGCGAGAAGTGACGACTGCTAATACTGGCCACGCTGACGGCAGCAGACAGAACGTTGTTGACGTGACCACACAGCAGGCTGCAGTACTTCCGCAGCACTGACGCAGCTCCCTGCATCTCCAGACCTGCAGCAGAAACATGGTAAAATTTGTTTTACTGAACACAATTGCTTCTTCTTAGTGTCAAAGGACTTCTAAAGCCACCATCAGTAACAAGAGAAAGCACCAAACAGCTTTGCTGTCTTTTTTCTTAAACTGTAGCATTCAGAAGATGATGTGCTCTCTTCTACTTCTGGTGGCAGCAGAAATGTATAAACACCATCAATGAAGAGGGAAATAAAATTAAAAACAAAACAAACAACAACAAAAACAAAATATACAAAAATCTCCCAAAACATCTTACGCATTTATCTTGAGCAGATTAACACACAGGTCACAGTCAATGAAATCTGATGATAACATTGATGCAGGTTACTCCAGAAACTTCGCACATATACTTAGGTCCACATGACAACAACCTTGCCATTTTCTCCTTACCAATTTCTGAAGTGAGTTTGGTGAAATCTTCCTCCTCCTTGCCCTCGGTTGACTTTACGATGGTGCCATGATCCTTGGAGAATATCCTGGCCACCAGCAGTCTCTGGAACTGCAGCAGAAGGTGGAGGGAGGGGGACATTTCTAAGGGATCTCCCTCTGGCGACTTCCCGCCACTGTCACGTGCGATCTCTTGAAGCTGAGCTAGAGAGTATGTGGTCGAGTTCCTGTGTGGAAGTAGGGAAATGAGATTTGAAGATCCGCATACTGAGGACGAACACATCTGATCAATGTCAATGCCAATACTGGTGTGAATGACCAACATGCATTTGTGAACAATGACACATGCCTAGTTTCTGTACTTAAAATTTACACACTTATCAAACGTCACCACATTCATAAGCACTCTCTAAACTCCCACCAGAAGAGAACAGTACTACAATGTTAGTTTTCCACAAGTATTATCCTTTTTGGGGGATACATTTCAATGTCAATCCATGATGGCACCGAGGGGTGTACTGACAACTTTGGTGGGCATAAAAAGTGCTCACAAGTGCTTAAAATACACATAGGAGCATACATTTCTCAGTGGTTGCGTATGGTATCCTTACTCTCCTCACACTTCACTACTTTTCTCTCTCTTTTTTTCTTCCAGTCTAGTGCAGCAATGTGTGAAACGAGCCACTGTGCCTATAGCTACTACCAATGTTGATCAAAGGAACTAGTTCTGTCATTGTAACTGCCACGCCCTCCAACTATCAAAGAACTGTGGCCATACCTGAAGAGTTGTTGGATGAGCTGAAGCAGTGGAATGGCAGCTTGCATCTCTCCCTGGGTCTCCACCTGCGTGGCCTCCCTCCCCACTGAGGATGGTTCACACTTGGTGGCGTTTGTCGCCTCGCTCATCTTCCCGTTCTCGTCGTCATCATCAGCCTCACCGCCGTCGCCCTCTTTCTCCTGAAGGGAAAGATAAGGGTCGAAGAAATAGAGTCAAATGTAAGAAGGTGGCAAACTGTGTAAGTTACCCACCCAGCAAGAGAGTGCTAGCATGTATGGCGAGCAATGTTCAAGATGAAGCAGACAAGATACAGTTGAAGCACAGAGCTCGAAGGGTGGAGTTACCTACCATTTATGACGCTTCTTTTTAAACATCCCAACAGCACTTTCCTTTCAGAGTACAATATGTTTTACCTTCCAAGTCCTACAAAGCAAAATTTAAGAGGAATCCAGCACCATTTTTCTACATGAAATTTCAAATCGTTACCTTCTTCTCCTCCAGTTCCTTGATCTCGGCCTTGACGGCCAGCTGCAGTGACGTCTCCAGTCCTCCGTCAGCCATCAGGCTGCTGACCAGCAGGTCTGTCATGAACCTCTGACCCGAACTCATGACAGACACTTCGCGACCTGAACAGTCAAAAAGTCTTTGCATGACTCTCATGAGCCTCTGACCTGATCTCTTGACAGACATCTTGTGACCTGAACACAGTCAAGATATCTCTCTCTCTACATGGCTCTCATGAGCCACTGACCTGATCTCTTTACAGACATCTTGTGACCTGAACACAGTCAAGATATCTCTCTCTACATGACTCTCATGAGCCACTGGCCTGAACTCTTGACAGACATCTTGCAGCCTGAACACAGTCAAGATATCCCTCTCTCTATATGGCTCTCATGAGCCTCTGGCCTGAACTCTTGACAGACATCTTGTGACCTGAACACAGTCAAAATGTCTCTACATGACTCTCACGGACCTCTGACCTGAACCCAATACACATACTTCACAACCTGGACACAGTCAAAATGTCTGTGACCTGGTATCATTAATACTCTGTCTTAATTTCTGTACCAAATGGATTTACTCTGTGCTCGTTTATGACTTGACATGACTTGATCTTTCTCGGCATCAAGTCGTTTTGTCGAGCTAATGCTACAACTGTGTACTCTCAGATAACTGCGTAATGCTGACGAAGATGCTGGTGCTCACTGTGCCCATTTTATGTCTGGGATCAATGGATACAAACTACCAAACTTTGGGGGAAAGTTGTCACTCGATTCAAAGTTCAGCCACATCCACCACAATCTTCTAGCCCTCCTGAACAAGCAGTCTATGAGCACAACCAGGTGCTCCAACTACAAATTATAATTCTCCTCTCTCACCTCCGTTAGACAGAAGTGAGGAAAGCGCTCTGGCCCGCTCCTCAGCAGTGGGCAGAAGGATGGACCAGCCACTCTGAAGCGTGGCCTGTGCTGCCATCTGCACTGTGCTGATCACACCAGAGTTGCTGGCCAGGGACACAACCCTATGCTTCAGACTGTTGACCAGTGGTGACCCCTGGCCCAGACCCAAGGATTCGCTGTCTTCAGATTGTGAGATCGCTGCATGAAGCTGCAATAAAAACGAAATAACTTATGAAACTGTCATTCGTTTGCCATGAACGTTGCAGAAATTCTCATCTGCGTGGAAAACCAGCATGTCACTGCTGCTCAAAGAACTGACATATTGCTGAAAAACGTTGCCGACAGAGTAGTCCGTCAACCAAGTATCTTTAGTGACATAACAGTTGCAACGTTACACCCAAATTTTACACCAAACTCAGCTCTAAATGTGTTATGGTTAGTCTTCTCGTGATAGTGTACTTCATCAATGGCTTTGCCTAGATTACTGGGGGAGAAGAAATGATGTGATATCCCAATAATTTCAAGGGAGAAAAAAAATCTATGCTCTTCCAGGAAAGTTCCTATGGCAACCGGCTGATTTTGTTGATGAGCAGAACCAGCAGTCGTAAATGACGTGTAAATTAACCTGCAAGTTAAGTAGGTTTAGGGCGGCAACAGCCATGCACTCCTTGTCCTGAGGCGGGGGACGGTCACTGCGTCCATCCATCCCTTCACACACCACGCCAAGCAACTCGTCCAGTCGCTCCAGGGTCCACTGGTTCACATCCACGATGAACGGGATGCGTGACCCCACGGTCCACTGACCGCTCGATGACCACAGGAATGTCTACAAACAAAAGCAGCAGTGGCATACAAAGCAAATTCATTTGGATAAATTCAAAAGTACATCTGTGGTGACAGTAACATTTACAAACATATCCACACACTAAAACTTCTGAAAGTGAAAGCCGCCTCACCTGAGAAGGCCCACATGAGGCGCCAACAATGAACTTGCCCTCCATGGCAGGTAAGAGTGTGGGCTCAGGTACGTTTGTCACGGACATATCTCCCAACTGGCCCTGCTCGTTCTTGCCCCAACCGTACACCTCCCCGTCCTCGGTCAAGGCCAGACAATGCATAGCTCCGACTGACGCTGATATGACGCGACGTCCGGCCAGCGCCTCCAACTGCCGGGGATGGCGGATGTGGTCCTCTGTTCCGTGACCCAGCCTGAAGTTGTCCCCTTTGCCCCTATAGCAAAAACTTGGTATGACAACACCAGTACAACAAAACTTTCAGCTGAGTCGATCTGAGCTGACTCAAGTTAAAATGACATCTCTGTGCCGTAAAGCCAAAATGCCATCCCATCTCCTGGGAATTTCTCAAGGGTGGCATTCCGAGAAGTGATCATTGTTCCAATGCTGGTAAGGTGGCCATGGCCCTTTCAACCACACCAAAAACTAAAAAAAAAAAAAAGAAGAAAAGAAGGTATTTTTTTTATTATTGGTAAATAGAACAAACTAAAAATGCAAAGTAAAATCCACACCATGAGAACAGAGTTCCGGACTTGGTCAACGCCAGCGTGAACTGTGCTCCACAGAAAACTCGCACCACGTCCTGCCCCATCAGTTTCTCGATCAGTTTGGGTGTCTTGCTACCATCGCTCCCCCCTCGTCCCAGCTTGCCGTAGTCGCCATCACCCCAGCTGTACACTGCACCTGCACAACATGCCAGACATGAACACTAGCAGAAATACAGGCTCCATGATTATTACTGAATATGCAAGGTTTGACAAGGATAACAACAACATACTGCTCAATTTACGTAAATGTCTCCTTTGTCTCTAGGGAACTGTCGTAACGACTGACGTAATGCAGAAATGTATTGTTACAGCTAGGCGCCAACAATCTGTGCTTTTCCCTCAATGCCCTGTCTTTAATATTGGTGAAAGAGGATGTTAAACTCCACAACCAACGGCGATATGCAGTGAAATGGAACAACTTACATACATGTATGTAGTCCTCTTGATAAACCCAGTTTTAGAAAGATTTACATACTGAAATACCATGAAGTATGAAAAGCACAGGTAGTCTGAGCTTTGCACATCTTACATGGGTTTCGCTTATGACACTGCAGTGCTACTGGCTTGTGTTCTATGGCAACATTTGCCAAATTTTAACAATCCTACACACACACACACACAGAGTACACAATCTTACTGGTGTCAGTCACTGCGACAGTCTGAGCATCACCGCTGCCACAGGCCACATCAATCACCCGGTGACCTTTCAGGGTGGTGACTAAACTAGGGTAGCTATGGTCCTCAGAGTTCCCGTGTCCCAGACGACCATAGTTACCCCGTCCCCATGTGAACAGTTCTCCGCTGGCTGTGACTGCGGCGCTGTATGTGCTGCCCACAGCTATATGGACAATGTGTTTGCCCGACAAGGTTGTGACTAATGTTGGTTCATCTCGGGCTCTATAGCAAAAAAGAAAAGAAAAGAAAACAATGTATAAGTGTGCAAATGACAAACCTTGTATTGCTCTGATCACATACATAGAACATAATCATATTTCTTTTTTTTTTATCAAGCACATCTTTAGAAACATTTTTCTCTGTGATTGTCAAAAAAAAAAAAGAGTCTAATAGTTGACGTGCGGAAGCATCTCAGTACAGTAGAGCCTCTTTTGAGTGACCACCCACGGGACCGGACAGAAACGGTCGTTAACGGCAGTTGGTCGCCCAAGCCACAGACACTCGCGGTAGTGTCCGGACCCCTCCCCGGGAGCGCATATCAACCGTACAGATAATGGCATAAATTTTAATGTGACTCAGTATCAGAGTTTGATGTTTCTGTGGAGTCTTTTAGTAATCAAGGTTGTGCGGTTTTACCTAAATCTGAGCGAAAAATAACGTGTCCTGCCAGTTTGCTAAGTGTCAAATCACCGAGTTTAACCGAGTCCGGTTGAATTCCCAGCGGCATCACAGCCTCTCTCTCTCCATCTCTCTCTCACCGTCACGGTGTCACACACACACACACACACACACACACACACACACACACACACACACACACACACACACACACGCGCGCGCGCGCTCGCTCGCACCCACACGTGTAAAAACGACGTACACTGACCGACATCCCGGCGTTGCAGGTTTGCTAAGTGTCACATCGCTGAGTTTAGTCTGGTTGAATTCCCAGCGGCATCACAGCCTCTGTCTCTCCATCTCTTTCTCTTTCTCTCTCACCGTCACGGTGGCAGTGACACACACACACACGCACGCACGCACGCACGCACGCACGCACGCACGCGCACGCACGCACGCGCGCGCTCGCACCCACACGTGTCCTAACGATGTGCACTGATATCCCGGCGCTGCCAGTTTGCTAAGTGTCAAATCGCTGAGTTTAGTCCGACTGAATTCCTAGCGGCAGTTTCCGTTTTCTTTCTTGTCAAAACAACACAAAAACAAGGAGGATTAGGAACCACGCCATACCGATCAACTATCCGCCTTAATTCGCTCACACGCACTGGCACACAAAGAAACACCTTCACACACACTGACATGCCCGTGATAGGGCGTCTTGTGGAAATAATGGTCAGTGAGTTGACAGGTGTTAAGGGTGTCGGAACTGGCGGATGAGGTGCAATTGTGTTTAGGGGGCGACGCGCTAATTGCCCTGTCTTTGTCCGAGGTCACGCGTGCACAGTAGGGGCGGGTCGCGGGTAGTGTCAGCCCAAGTGCCCTGGGCGGTGGAAGGTAAATCGGCTGCCGGCGAAGTGTGAAGCGCCAACTAAGCCAGTTGTGGCCGCCCACAACAGAGACGCGGGGTCGTTTTGCAAGCAGAACAGCGGTCTTAAGTCGCGTACTGCAGTTGGTCGGTCGTTGGAGATGCAATAAAGAAGAAAAACCGTCCGTGCCGGGCGAAAACGGTCGTGAACGAAAAACGGTCGCTCGTTCAAGATGTCGCTCAATCAAGTTTCTACAGTACAATGCATACATTACATTAAATAAATGAATAAATAAATAATAACACCTTGGCTTAGGAAGTGCCTGATCAGAGTTTCAAACTAACCAAAGCTTTCCTCACCTCTGTATACTTGTACAGTTTGACACTTAAATTACAACTCCCTGGCTTGGAGTGCAATGCTTTACAGTATTTTAGTGATGTTTATGTCAGGACACACTGAAAAGCCAGATTTTGCATGGCAGTGTCACACTGCACCCAGTAAACAGGACGCATCACTTACATGTTGTCCCCGTGTCCGAGGCGACCACCATCCCCGTTGCCCCACGAGTAGACCTCCCCGTCACAGGTGAGGGCCAGGTAGTGTTTGCCATCTGGGTGTGCTGCCACCTTGATCACCTCTTTGTCCCCAAACCCACTCACCAGCTGAGGTGACTGGATCCAGTAGAAATAAGTAAAATTAACTAAATAGCAATATGTGCATCTAACATACAACAATATTGAGGAAACAATTTGCCAGCTGCATGCACTTCAAAAGCTTAATTATACAAAAAAATTTCACATAAAAGAAGGGTGGGGAATTGTGCAGGGGTTGGGGTCAGAGGTGGGAATGGGGACTTGGGCAACACTGTAACAGCCAACAAGCATACTGCAGTACACCACATCTTGTGTTTCAGGACATACTCTATTCAACATAAGTCATGAAAATGTGAAAGTTACCTGAGTGTCAGAACTGTAAAACATGGAGTAGACCCTCCCTGACCGCGTGAGAACCAGAAGACACCTCTCCGCGCAGGCAATCTGCTGGATTCCTCCGAGGTCATTGAAGATGTCCAGCTGGTGGGGTCCGTACATACTGCTGCTGCCTGCCCACCCCAACCAGCCCAGACCAACGGCCTCCTGAGTCACTGCTGTGGATCCTCCCTACACAAGAATGCAAAGGTCCACTCATCATACTGGGGCTCTAAGTGTTGTGTGTGGATGAGAGAGAGAGAGAGAGAGAGAGAGAGAGAGAGAGAGAAATTGGTGTGAAAGAATAGGGCCATTTATCAGCCAGAAACCAACTTCTACTACATTGCTACAACATAAAGAAGTGTGCATGATTTTTTCAAAAGAACGACTTTACTTGAGAGCAGTTCTCGTCCAAACTTTTGAGCATAAGCAGCCCTGGAAAACTCCACCATCTTGACCAGCACATGTGATGTACAGAATACAGGAGAGATTGCATCTTATCTCTCCTGATCTCTGTTACAAGAATCCTGATGACTTAATGAGATTCATTGCTTTGAGCAAATGTCTCCCTTCTCATGCTAAAGATGATCGAACAAACTACCACACCATGCAGCTGCAGTCATGTTTATTATGTAGGTTTAGTAGGTATAGACTACAGGAAAAACAGTACATGCGTCTAACCTCTCCTGTTTTCCATTATGGCAGTCTTGATGGCCATACAAAGCTCTTTACTGTTTTCCTTCTCCTGTCACATTGACAGAATTGACTAACAAGTAAGAGAATCCCATAGCTCCCCAATTTCCCACACAGATGGTATGCACAAGACAATTTTCAAAACCTGAGTATGCCATGGAGAGTCACCGACCTTTTGTGACGGACTGGGAGGCAGGTACGGAGAGCAGAGTCGATCAAGGTGTGCCATGATGACCACTGCACTCTGCCGCAGGTCAACAGGTGTGTTCTCGTCGTCTGGAATGGTCAGGTAGTTCAGGAAACACTCTGTGGGGCTCACCATGAACACCTGCAAAAGTTGTTTGACCCACATGTATTGCCACAGCCAAAAATCTGAAACCACACGTCATGCGCTGAGAAACGTCGCATCTGTCCTAATTACTGTCCTGGGTTGCCAACAGGACTTCACAAATGAGAAAAAAGGGACTAAGTGCCATGGATTTGATAGGTGCTTAAGCCATTTTTCCTGATGACAGCAGACATTACTACTTATGTCTAGGAAAAAGTAAATGGTGTGATGTGGTAAAGTTATTGTGAGGCCAGCTAAAAAAACAACAACAAAACAACCACACTACGAAACCCAAGTTGAAAGGTCTATCTAAAAAATCTCACACGCACACATGCACAGTCATACAGCACACAAAACACACAACCATACAGAAACTGAAACAAAAGGTACAAAGCCTAGCTTACATCATCCCAGCGGCACATTTTGTGGGAGCGTGACTTGGAGTTCTGGATGCCTGCCATGCGGGTCAGCAAAGGAATGAGGGGTGCAGACAGGAGGCTACTGCTCACACGGTTGTCATAGTGATGGTGACTGAAAAAAAAAAAAATGAAACGAGACAGTGTTAGCTTTGATAAACTTCCATGTGTTGGCATGCACAGATGGAATACATCAGTTTCAGTTTTGCCCACACAGCACTGAAACGTAGGGATCTGATAAAAAGATTACTTTTTAAATGAATGACAGTAGTGACACCGGCAGTTTGCAAAATAAATAAATCAAGAAAAGTGTGTCATGCAATCTTAACCTCTTTCTACCATGACCTCTAGCCTCCAATGGATAACTGGGAGCAAACAAATCTCATTGCGTCTGACAAAGGGTTAAAATTTTCTCTACTTCACTTTAAAAAAGGCTAAACACAAACAAAAAGTCTCAAAAGAACAATCTATCCCTCCAGTGTGGACACAGACTAAAAGTGTTCAAAGCAACAAAACCAAACCAGCAACAATAAACATGTACCTGTTGTTCCACAGGTTAAGAAGAAGCAGGACAGCGGACAGCATGTGCCCCAGGGATCCACGCTGCACAGCCAGCTCCATGAGGAGACACAGAGCGATCTGCTGGTCCTGGGTTGGGATTTTGCTGGAACTGTGAGCGCTGGCACTACCGCTCAGGTCCCTGTAAAAAAACATAGTACATGTACACTCAGCTTTAGTGAGCACCTACAGTTGGCTGGTCAGGTACTGCAGACTGCTAATATTCCCTGTTTCCTGGTGGCTGTGGGATCAGTTTGTACCTGTAACTTATCCACAAGCTTAGCTTGAAATGCACCTGACCTTGACTGATCGTTTAGCTGGTGTGCTCAGTTTTGCTGGTCTGGGTGACTGTCCCTCTGCCCATATGACCATTCTACTGAGGCCACCCATAAGCCTTCCTTTGGGCAATTTTTAACTCCTGCCGCAGCTCAGAACTGAACTCGCCATGAGCAGGCATGCTGCGGGCAGGACAAAACTACTGACTCAACCATTCTGACCATCTAAGCACCTACTGTACAAGCAACTCACCCAGCAACAACAGAGTGGAGGAACTTGGTGGCTCGCTCCACAACCTCAAGCCACACTGAGGACACCGACCCGTCTTCGAAAAGTGTTGCCTCTGGAAGTGAGCGCAGGGCATCCAGAGACTCCTGCAGCAGTTCGCTGCACAAGTCAGCATCTTCCCCTGACCGCCACGCTCGTCGAAGGAATGCAAATGCAAAACTCAGCGCAGCCCGAGATCCGACCCGAGCCAGTCCCATTGTTGCCTTTTCTGCTGGTTTGACTGAAGAGCTGCAAAATAATAAAAGAAGAAATCAGATTTATAAGTGTTTTAGCTCATCAAACATGTCTAAATTTTGCATCTGTATTTAATTTGAATACAGTGGTAAACAGACAAATCATGCCAACCATATCACAAATTAAAAAAAAAACGAAAGACTTAACCAAAAAACCTAACAACAGTAACAACAACAACAACACCACAGTGACACCATCCTTCTCAAATCCTGTAAAAGCAATTCAGTCAAACTGCATCAAACGCCAACTGGATCAGAACAGACTGCCAAGACTACACCCACAGCCAGCCTTCCTTTTCAGTAGTTACAGTACTGCGTAAGACTCCACAGGCAAGTCTCTTGTCACAACCACCTACCTTTTCTGTTTGTTGAGGTTACTTTGGTTGGCCTGTCTTTTCTTTGAGGGTGGTTTCCGGTCAGCCTGAGTCTGTCTGCACAGTGCCGTGAAGTAGCGCTCCAGGACGGCCAGTCTCTGCTGCAGGCGCGTGGCGGACAGCGTGGTGCCCGACGCCTGGAGACACAGGTTCTGGTGCTCCAGCAGCACCGACTGCAGGCACTCCCGCAGCTCACCCACATCTGGAACCACAGGGTAAACGTGAAGGGTTGAGCAGCTATGGCCAAGTCTGCCTATAATGTTAGACACTAGGTCTTGGCTAATTCCAACTTGTCTTTGATCAATAGCAGAGAGAG
Organism: Batillaria attramentaria; assembly: GCA_018292915.2. Classification (NCBI taxonomy): domain Eukaryota; kingdom Metazoa; phylum Mollusca; class Gastropoda; family Batillariidae; genus Batillaria; species Batillaria attramentaria. The sequence goes on from JACVVK020000171.1 coordinate 1,207,408, forward strand.
ATTACTTCTTTGACCAAATACAAGTCAGTACAAGTACAGTCGAACCTGCCAATGCGGTCACCTGTATAAGCCAAACCACTGTCTAAGCTGGTCACCCCAGAGGATCCCCTGCCACACTAGCTGTTGACATGACACCCTGGATAACCCGGTCACCTGTCTAAGGTGGTCAGTTTGACCCAGTCCCTTGGGTGACCGCCTTACACAGGTTTGACTGTATTACCAAAGACCTAGTGAACTCTTTCTTCCGATTTCTTGAAGACACTGTTCCATTTCTGTAGCGTGGAACTTCCATTCAAATGTCTGGTTGGAACAATTACATTATTTAATCACCTGTGTTCCGTACTCTTGCGCTGTGTATTTGATTGAAAAACAAACGATTTTTCACTTCAACAAAAAAATCGGCCAGTGAGGGTGATTAACAGCTAAAAACAAATGATAAAAGTTATTCTATTTCTGAAGCGTATACTTCCTTTATGCAAGCCACTGTTTCCCTATCCCCATCCACATTATCTCACCTTGTGCTCATGCGCTTGCCTTGCCTGTAGGTTTTTTTCTTAATAACTGATCCCCTCTGTGGAAAAGGGAACCGGCCCTACCTGGCTGCTGTCCCCAGGTCCAGCCATCAATGATGGGCTGTGATGGTTTGGGTCTGGCATCCTCCACGACCTGGTGCGCCTCCTCCTCCCGGTCCAGCTGCTGGCAGGGTGGGCAGTTACAGCCATTGTTAGGCCCGCAGTGGCCGTCGCAGCAACTGCACGACAGCACCTTCATCCCGCAGTAGTAGCGCCCCGTCTCACCTGCACACATCAAGAGATTAAAGATAAGCTTTTACTTGCTTAGTGCCAAGCTCTATCGAACTGAATCTCTTACTTGGTCACTCAAATGGGTGATGCCAGTTACTTGTGAAAAAGTAGCTGTGTGCCGCTGTAGGTCCTCTAGCTTGCCAAAGAGAATCAAGCTGAATTTTACCTGGCAGAAATCCCTGACACAAACATAGTCAAGACTTCCAAATAGGGGTGGTGAGTACATAGTATTTAGAGGTCAAGTTTAAAATCCACAATTTGCCCCTCTGTGTGTGTGTGTGTGTGTGTGTGTGTGTGTGTGTGTGTGTGTGGTGAGTGTGTGTGTGTGTGTGTGTTGGGGGGGGGGGGTTGGCCCTGGAAGACCCACTCTCTTCCACACACACATCTGTCATTCCTCCCTGAGTCTGATGAACACTTTTAATAAACCTACATCAACATGTCTTTTGAGTACTGCCGCACTGCAACAACCATGCCCACAATCTCTGCACATGTATCGCAATTTGCCAGGGTTCACCACCAAGCAACTCTGCTCTAAAAAGCAGCAGTGTAAACCAGCAGTCTTGTTGCCAGAAGCTCCACCCACTGTCACTCAGCTGTCTGCCTCTGATTCCTGAACAATTGCCGTGTTCTACACAACTGCACTCGATGGCAAGACGATAATACTACAGGAACATCGTACATCACTACTGTGGCTAAAAAATGCGCAACACTAATTTCTACGCTGATACGCACGAACAGAAGAAAGGCTGTCAGAATGGTTTGGCATGTGTGTGTGTGGGGGGGGGGGGGGGGGGGGGGGGGGAGAGGATAGAAAAACTCTGGGGTTTTGGTGTGGCCAGTTTGCCTTTGCTTTGAAATAAAGACGTATCATGTGTTGCGGGTGTGTGAAATATTGTTGGAAACACATTGATTACGTGTGTCCATGAGTCTCTTTGACTTAAGAAAAAATTCACAATAACCTGTGTTTTTGTTGCTCACTCGTTTTCTTTTATACAGAGAAACACACACACACACACACACACACACACACACACACACACACACACACACACACACACAGAGTCACAATAATGTGTGTTTTACACTGTTCATTTGTTTTCTTTGTGATTAAGACGACTGAACCCCCCTTTCCCGACACATACAATGCCAGTAAGTTCTAACAATCTGTCACGTTTCACCAATGATTTGTCCATCGCATACAAACAGCGGGAAGCCAATGCCAACAACACCACTGATGAATACAGTTGTATTCTGGAGCGCTGCGCCAACCTGTCTGTCAACAGAACGTAATCACACAAACCACTGTGGTGGGAGAAGGGCGGAAAGTCTCAAGCATGCAAAAACCTGAGCGCGCTACTACCAGATCTTCTTTCATCGCCATTACTGTTTTTTCCCCCCTGTACAGTTCCAGAAGCAGGTAAGTGTGATCTGGGTAACACCCACATTTACGAGAGACAAATCATATAGTTTTTGGCACACTGATTACACGTAACGATGCCAACTTTGTTTATCTGCGGCTCTGTTTTCTGAAATAACACTGTGAAAGACACCAAGAGAGAGAGAGAGAGAGAGAGAGAATAAAAGCGACTGAACAGCCAAAGCGTACAATGTAACAAAAATTGACCATTTTCCACAACTTGAGAGGAGTAATCATCAACAACAGATGCACACCATTACCAATACAAAACTGTGTTGTATGTAACAATAAACCCACACTTGAAAAAAATATAAAGGCTCATAATGATATTTACAACCAGTTCCTTAATATCATCACTTCCAGCGACAATTATTAAAACCCAAATAAAATTTGATCAGCTGCAGATCCTTGTCTTCACGGCAGCCATCACGAAGATATGGAATTTTTACTGCAGAAAATCCATTACCTGAACTCACTTCTCAAACAAAAGTTCTCCACATGACCGCTGACTGAACCTGCTTTGTTGTTGGTGTTGTTGCTGTTGTTGTCAGGTTGTTGGGTTTTTTTCTGTCTGTCTCTCTCTCTTTCTTTATTTTTCTCTGAGGCAGCAGATTACACTGTACTATTATTATCTGACACAACCTCCACGTGTACAGACACATGCGTGTCATTCCGCGTGCCATGCATTAATCCCTAGGAATGAATTCACAAGCCTCCTCCTCATCCGCCTGCAAAGTGCACTTCACTTGAAAAAATGCCAGATCACTGTCTGTTCCGTGAAACAGTGCCTACAGCCTCTCACTAGCACCTCCCTGTATGCTGCAGATAAGACGCTGGTGAATTGTGCCTTTATGGCCTCCCTCTGTTGAGTCCCCTAGTCTGGAGGGTGCACGGGGCCATCTGATAGTGCAAAATGAACGGCAGCACAAGAATTTTTTCACTGTCTAAAAATGGATTGGAGCTGCGGAGTGAAACGACTCAAAAGAAACTTAATTCCACATGTACAGAACAAACCGAAAGAAGTGTGCGTGTGTGTGTGTGTGTGTGTGTGTGTGTGTGTGTGTGTGTGTGTGTGTGTTTTGTGTTGGGGGGGGGGGGTTAAAGAAAATGACAGGTGACTAAGAACAAGGGTGGTGGTGCAGATAAAAGTTGGCTAGTGGGGGAGGGGGGTGGAAGGGAGGATGGGGGCACAATATTTGTTGTATTTGCTGTAGTATCTAGACGCAATAGCAGGAAGTTATATCTATTTTACCTCATGTTTACTGAAAAAAACAACCACCACCACCACCAACCATTCCCACGGTCAGCATTGCTTCCCACGGTCAAATCACTCATCGCTCCACCTCGGGGTCACTCCACTTACATTCTGCATGACAACCTTGATTTTTGTAAAGCCCTAGAAACCGCATTCCACATGCTGACAAATCTGGTGGCTGGCATCCTGCGGGAAGCGCAGGCAGCCACTGACGGACTGTGTTGAGAAATCAAGCCATTGTGAATTAAGATAAAAACGGCAACTGCTGGGCCGCGGGCGTCTGTTATCAGGTGACAGGATGAATGAACTTCCAAGGAATAATGCCAATAACAATAAATAACCACAGGACTCTAAAAGCAGAGCAGGGACACAAGCATGTACGCACGCACACAAGCCGGCACGCGCGCGTGCACACACGTACAGAGGTGACCGTCAAGATCCAGCAACAAAATTTTACCTCTGTGTCTCTCTGGTCCTTGAAACTGTAGGCACTAACCATCACTTCTTCTGGTTTTTCTCATTTCTTTCCTCAAGTTCTCCTTCTTGTGGGTGTTAGCAAGGTGACATTTTTCCCCCCAAGTCAATTAATGTGATAGAAGCTTTGACGCCCACATCGAGTGAGGCCAACAACTAGGCAAGCGCTCGTGAGATGTACAGGAGTCTGACCTGTGTTGACACCTGTATTACCTAACTGCCATTCTGTGCAATACTAATTAGTTTTACCGCTACACAGAGAAACAAATCCCCACATAATTGGGACAAACCCCCACATAAATACGGTGTGCAACACAAACATGCAACGTTCCAAGAGAAATGTCATGGTTTGGGTTCCTCATTTAGTTTCTCTGCGTCTAGACACATTACAAAAGCTTGTCAAGTTTGTCGCAGAACTGGCTTGTTGTGTCATAACAGCTTTTTATACAGAACTGCACTGTGCGTGTTATTTGTGTCACGCTGCATGTGGTAAACAGTCGCAGTACGTAACATGAGAAACTCGGCCAGTTATCCCCAGACTGGCATGGCCGGGGCAGTACAACCACCATACCCCAGACTGACTCAGTTACTGTGCTGGCCTCATTAGTCGCCTGGTAAGCGGAGCCATGCAGACAAGTCGGATGGTAGATTACTTACTTACTGTGTAGTACTGACCGGCCAGCCGGGGTCGTAAACATCTATGGCCAGCTGATGCTTACCTGGAATGAAACCAACCAGCCGTGCTATGCACGTGTAGGTGGGTCGTGTCCAGTCTGCACTGTGCTGACCTGATCAAGCTATGACCGCATCAGTAACTTTTGCCTGGGTCAAGTGCCGAGCGTATGTGCCTGTGCGAGTGTGACTGTCAGTGCATCGGTATTGGTGTTGGTTTTTGTGTTGTTGGTTTGCTTATTTTTTTATTATTACTTTGCATTGTGTGTGTGTGTGTGTGTGTGTGTGTGTGTGTGTGTGTGTGTGTGTGTGTGTGCGGGCGCGCGCGGGTGTGAGATAGTGTTTTAAGGGGGGGGGGGGGGGGGGTCCCATTACCGTGGGACGGAAAATTTGGGCTGCAGAAAAAATAGTACAAGTACAGGCACCAGAAAGAGCAAAAGAAAGGGGGCACAGGGGAGTGTGTGTGTGTGTGTGTGTGTGTGTGTGTGTGTGTGTGCGTGTGTGCGTGCGTGTGCGCGCACGTGCACGCACCGGTGCGCACGCACGAGTGCAAATGTTCATGGCATTTTGCACACGTGTGTCAGTCACCACCATCTAATGATCTCTTTCCTTTCTGATCACCATACCCACTCCCAAAACGACTAAATAACCTGCATCCCAATTTGGCACCCACCTGTCGTCAAAACCCCATAACAACTCGCCCTGCCGAAGCACTGGTCACTAACCCCATACATAAACTGTTCCATTTCTGCGTAACAATCTACGCGCGCAAGCACTTCAAAGAAATCTGCAGGGGATGGCGCCCAGGTAAACACGATACCCTTCCGTAAGTTGGCGTATAGTACGCCAGCGGGCCCTGACAGTGACAGAGGTCAGAGCAATAAATAAACTGAGGGCAAAATGGCACAACGGTGAACACACGCTGTGTGAGGGTAAAGATACATGTACCACTGGGGGTCCCTTGACGAAAATAAACTGTTTCTTCTGCTGGATAGTTACTGTCAGGCCACACAACGGGCGGACATATATGCATTTGTCGGGTTTGGAGAGAGAAAGAATAAAATCCATTAAACGCTTCATGCAGGCTCAGACTCCTTCTACCACTGACCAAACTCCGCCCCATTTCCGAAACACGGTCAAGAATTACGTGACGGGAAAAAAGAAAAAAAAGAAGAAAAAAACAACAAAAAACCCTCAAATGAATGTTGTTTGAATGCAGACTTTGTGTGAAAACTTCCATCTGCAAACTGCATACATATATTATAATTTATTTGAGTGATGGTTTTCATAATGGTTTGCTCTGAACTGTGTGACACACTAACTCCCAAAATCCCATGCAATAATCGCAATTTTACTTGAAATCTTTAGATCACTAGAAGCCACTTCGAGCCACTATTATGCAGTCTGCAGTGGTCTCAGGCCTAGCGGGGTAGGCCCACGCCTTGCGTAATATTAGTGGCTTGAAGTGGCTCCTATCGGTGTGCAGTGGCTTGTTCTTTATGACGAGTCTCATCATATTGTAGGCAGGGCTCGGATGGTCGGGCTCGGGCTTATAAGAGATAATACAGGTAAATCTAATATTCTTTGCAAAAGAAAAATCTTTGGAAGTATTTGCTGAATGTGTTTGCATGGCTATGAATTTGAACAGAACGCGCAATTTCAGTACTCTGTATGGACTTCTGACAAAGTACCCCCCCCCCCCCAACCCCCTCACCCTCCTATCCTCACAACCACAACCACCACTGCTCCACCATCACCACCTGCCCTCCTACAACTCCATGCTTGCTGTAATCAGCGGCAGCTGGATGGGGAAGTCGTAGGCGGTAAGACAGTCCGGTACATAATGCACTGAGGTGTCTAGGAGCAGCACCCACTTGGCAACGTAATACGAGTATGTCACAGTAATTAGTACCGGAGCTGCCTCTGCAAAAAAAAAAAATAAAAAAAAATCACTGGCCCGGAAGGTCGGCTGTGTAAGTTCATTAGAATCAGATTCCAACTTAGGCTATCTTCTTGTCTTGCCGTTTTGTTTTGTTTCTTTAAAAGACGCTTTCCTGATTAGCGTGCCCTGAAAATATTCCTAGTTTCCCCATTACTCCCCCCCCCCCCCCCCCCCCCCAAAAAAAAGTTTTTCTATGCAACACGAAAAGTCCTATTATGTCAAAAGTAAAGTAAGATGCTTATGCCCCCCCCCCCCTCCAATGACGTAAAGCCGAGTGTCCACGCCCTTCCCTCAAACACCAAAATGGAACGGGAAGCGGCGGCCGGACAGATGGGCCAAACAAACGACAACACGACAAAATCAAGAAAGTTCCAACCTAAACAAGACAGTGCGAAACACAAACACGACCGCGGCTTCTGAGGGAAATTTCAAACCCTCCACATGAGACGCTATACAGATCTGCGGCGAGAAGTCTTGTGTACCTGTGCAGGTGAAAAAGAAAAATCACCTGCGCGTGCACCTGTCTTACTGATTTCTGACAAGCCCGTTTCTTGCCTGCCGCTGTCTTTAACGGTTCTTCCTTAACCCCCACATCCCATAAAACCAACCCGCTCTGAGATGATCCCGTGCTTTTTTTTTTTTTCTTTCTCAGTTTCTTCCTCAGTGACTGATGCACTTCAGTTTCTGGGAGAACATTTGCACTTCTGACTTAGCAATTCCAACGCCTTACTGAAGAGCCCAACACATCTCCGCCAAATGGCCAAGAATTATGTGGTGGGAAAAACTCAATGGAACGTTTGGCCAGAGAGTTTGCGATTTCAGTCTTGACGTTACGGCCGCTGTTTCCGCAATATGTAGGTCCTTTTCTTTTCTTGACTGAACTGACTTTTAAACTGGTACCTGTTCGCTACCAAACTTCAGCACATAAATACGCCGAAAGACTTACTGGCCCTGGAAAAAAAAAAAAAAAAAAAAACCAAAAAAAAAAAAAAAAAAAATGGTATCAAATAAGCGGCATCGCCTTATGGATAAGTACATTGTGTTTACGATTGCCGGTTTTGGTACATGCATGCACGCTCATCAGTACCATGCGCACCAAAAGATTGATTTTAGGTTTGAGCGTTCCGCTCATCGTCAATGCTTACAATGATCTGCATGCATCTGTATATCTCTAAGTAAAGGTATACAAAGTTCAGGTACACGCGGCATGCATCGTCATAAGCGCACCTGCACCAAAGCACTGATGAGTCTGGGTCTGAGCTCTCTCATCATCACACTACTCATCTTGAGGTCAAACCCCTTCACGAATCAGAGCGAATCTCATTAGAACCTTACAGACCCTGCGAAAAAGAGGTGAAACGTCTCCACGTGGCGGGTCTGGTTTTGGTCTCAAGACCAAAATATCCCCCAACGCCGGGGTCTAAAGTGAAATCTGGAATCCTGTTATGACGCAGGCAAGCAGGCAGATATTCGTCCTAAAGTTACAGGGTTCTGTCGGGCGATAGTGTACTACCTGTGAGAGAGAGAGAGAGAGGGAGGGGGGAGGAGAGGGGGGGGGGGGGGGGGAGAGGAAGAAAAGGTGTAGGTCGGAAAGGTAAAACGTGGTGGTGGTGGCGGCGCCTCTATCTGTGTGTGTGTGGGGGGGGGGGGGGGGGGGGAAGAGATGTGGCATGGTTGGGTTTGTGGCTTTTGTAGTTGTTGTCGCGCGACCCCGCGTTTTGTTTGGGGCGCGGGGGGGGGGGGGGCGGAAGGGGGGTTAAGAGTTGTGTGGAGTGGGGTACCCAGGGTTGTACGGATGCCGGATAGGAGGGGGGTGGGGGGGGGGAGCAGGGGAGGGAGAGTACAAAAGTACCAACGTTCAAAAGTGCCACACAACAACTGCTGACAGTTTGGAAGCCGTACCGGGTTTTTGTGTCGGGCACCAAAAAAACCCGGATTTCTGAAATTCTGTCAATGACGCAAGCAGGCCTCGCAAGGCTGCTTCAAACAGAGGTGTAGTTTTCCAAACGCTTTAGCACAGGAAAACAAACAACTTTCTCTTAGGTTCAAAAAAGCGTGTCAGTCGCCAGTGTACGACTGGTGCCAACGCTAATGAAAGGTGCTACCCTGTAAACGTTCTTACGCCCTTCAAACACTGAATTTGCAGCTGATGTGTACACTTTCTGACCCAAGCTTATTTTCTGATAGAACAAGTAAGTATCCGGGTTAGAAAGAGAGGAGAGGGTGGGGGGGGTAAGGGTGAGGTGGGGGGGGGGGGTAGGCAGAGAGCGGGGGGGGGGGGGGGGGGGGGTAGGGAGGCTGTTTATAGCCCTTACTTGTGCAACTGCCAATCATAAACGCCGCCGTAACCGCAGCACTAACGAGTGAAGCAGCTCTAGTGAGCTTACACCCCGCTGAGGTAAGAACTTAATCTCTACCCTCTTCCAGCCAAGGTGATCAATGGGGCATAACAGTCAAGCACATCTCACAAACGCTCCTCCATCATACATCCCTTCGACCGAATTCCCTCGTGGCAGCCATGTCCTATTTTCAACATTCTCAAAATACAGAATACATTCGCGTCGTGTGTTGGCGAATTCGGCATTCTGTCTGCCCAAACTTTATATGCTTCGTTTGAGTGAGGAAATTTCCAACTACTGTTCTGCAAAAGGAGGTGCAAAGCTATGTGGCATACTATCCTTTGGCAAGCTTTGACTCATGTCATCTTTTCCAGATGCCAGAATGTAGAGAGTTATATAAAAAAAAAAAACCCAAAAACAAGAACCTGAAGAAATCGGAAGAAAAATTATGCTGCCAAGTTTATACAGTGTGATGTCGATTTTTGTGTGCCATGAGGCTTGCGATGCGGTTGGTTTGGGTGAAGAGAAGGTGACTACTTTCAGTTTTAAAAATCAATGTACATAATTATACATGGTACCCCTGGGCAACCGTGGTACTTAATGACCTGTCATGTTTTTGTTTGTTTGAATTACTAAAGTCAGCAATCCTAAACACACCACCATCCTTCACCCTACCAGCACAGAAAGATGGACAGAAGCCAAGATTTTTTTTCAAGCACCACTAACTACTAGCCGGGCCTAACAAGAGAAAGAAACAGCTGAGACTAAAATGAATTACCCAGACAGACAGTAAGTGGCAAGGCACCATGCAACGCTCTCCGTAAATCAACGAGCAACAACAACATCAGTAATAGTCAGCATCAGACAAATGACGGCAATGAGAGACAGCGCATTCTGAGTTTTTTCCGTTTCCTTTTTTTTTTTTTCTTTTCTTTATTAAACCTTTACCTGTCATTTGAGCTAACCAGTGTTCAAACACAAATAAGACTTGGATGACTGACATGAGGTAAATAGATCTTTCAAGGAATGCAGTTTTCCGTGACCTTCACAATATAATAAAATACAATGAATCTGATAACAAGGTACACATACATTTATCTAGCCAGACCTCTCCAACGTACCTAGTCAGATCTCTGCAGATTACTGCGCCAAATCTCTTTAGATTGGGGACAAAACTTACGAGAATAGTTCGACAATCCCCCCCCCCCCCCCCAAAAAAAAAAACAAACATGTGCAGCATTTCCCGAAATTGGCTGAAGGGTGTCTGTGCCGCACAGTGGATGATCAATCACACAGCTCAATCACACGAAGTGCTGGTGTTTAACAGTTCAAATCGGGACTGAGCCGGGTACTTGAGGTGTCTGGCATAAAGTATCATTGTTTTCAGCCAAGAGAAGTATCAAGAACATTCACTCTCTTTCTCTCGCACGCACGCATGCACTGACGCACGCACGCACGCACACGCACACGCACACACACTACCCGCTGCTATTCATTTGGGGCACTTCCTGGCTTGATTATTCCAATCACTTTCCATCTCACCGACTCATGTGGGGAAATGACGTACGCTGCTCTCCGGCCAGACTGAACGCGTTCGTTCTTCAGCAGGGGCAGCCTTGACGAAACCCAGGTAGACAGGCAATGTCTCTCAACAAATCTAAACAATCAAGAATTTACCACAGGAAACAGCCGGTAACCTGGCGTGTGCTACTGGTGTCTGCGTTGAGATCAAGCACGCTGCCTTTACCTTAGGTTTCCCTGTTTAATGGTCAATGCAACCTTTTGAACTGTCTGCCAGAAAATAAAGGTACCGCTGTTTGTAAAACAGATGTGCGAAGACGAATACAGGGTTACGGTTCGAGGCAAAGGCGACACATTTCGTCATGTTAGAGATTATTAAAGTCCCCATGTTCGTAACGAGTTTGCGAGGAAAAACTGCCGCTTACAAAAGTCTAACTCTAAGGCTGTTTGCCAAACGAATAGATGTTCCTTTTGGGGACCAATGCGACTATTTTCGTGACTGCCTCTTCTGGTAGCAGAGAAATATTACTTTCTTTGGCGTTATGCTTCTATACCTGCACTACATGCCCATTGACAAAGTCGCCATCAATCCGGCAGCGCTGTCTAGCTGGTCTTCAGTCCACAACCAAATATCGTCATCTGCTCAATATGCGGTATGCTTCTATGTGTTCTTTTTTTGTGAGCAGTGCCTGTTTAAATCCCTCTTAATGTTTGGAAATGTCAAAACAATTATTGTGCCTGCCACATAGTCGGTTTTTGTTCATTTGTTCATGCTCCGTTGTTCTTTTTTCCTTCATTTGTTAGGTGATTTATTGTGGTTAAGTGGGGATTTTTTTGTTGTCTTTTTAGCTCATGTTTGTGGTTTGAAAGACTTTGAGCAGGACAGAGAAATAATGCAGTGTTGCAAGAGTTAATCTGAGCTCAGCAGTTGGGTGCTGAAGACCACCGCTACATTTACACAGGTGTACACTGAGAAAAGTACCTAGTACCTGGAACATGGGATGCAATGATGGGTTCAGTATACACCCAACTGTTTTGCGCTGATTAAAGCGGCAGTACGTCTCTGGAATGGACCCTGGCCAATTTACCAAACTCATCTGGCCCTCTGCTCCCCTCTAGTTTGTCGCCGCCCCATTCGACCCAAGCTTCCCAGTAATGCAACCTTAACAGCTTCCGCAGATTAGCCTCAAAATGTTTTACTGATGTGAAATGACATCACGTGTACAGCAACATGTATCCTGAACTATGTTTCACATCAGAGTGGGTGGGTGTTTGGGAGTTTAACGTCCTTTTCCACCACATGCGGAAGATATCAAAGACGGGGCAACGATGAAAATGCCAGCACAAATATTTGGCCCCAGCCGGGATACGAACTCATGACCCGAGCATTAGAAGTCCTACACTCTACCATTCGGCCACCCTGGCTCCCCGTTTCACATCAGAGGAAAGAAGGAATCTTACTGACAATGGAATCAATCTGAATTAGTTTCGCTGATAATGTCATTCAGAACAACGCCTGCAGTTGTATGGAAAATGAGCAATACGAATAGACACACACTATATATTTCAAGTCATACCTGACATAACAAAGTTAACGACTCCAAATCTGTCAGTTGATATCCATTGGGTTGGAAGAACCTCTTCAATCTGTCAGCAGCAAAATACTCCCCTCCCAAAAATATTCCATACGCCACTGATACATGAATGTACTGTTTCTATTCACACAGACACACACCAATATCTGCTGAAGTGAACAGTCTTACTGGTTAGGCTATGCAACAAACTGACAAGTCCGCAAAAATACGTCCACTACATGTACTGGTAAAGGACCAGGAAGGAAACGACCTTTACGGATTATGCGGCCTTTGACTCAGGAATACCCAGACAGTGTCAGCACCTGGCTGAGGGAAGACTAAACCTAACCCGCATAAATCCCGATCCCCACACCTTGATACAATAACACCGACGCTGACATTTCCCCTGTAACGGCAGAATCACGTCATCATACTTCACACTCGAAGACAACGATGGAGATTGTAGTGTCAGGGGTGGTATCAAAATGCGCGTGCGTGCCCCTCTTCCTTCTTACGGTATTACGATATATTCAACAGGTGCTCCTTGGAACGGGCGTGCCTCATTGTTCCTGCTCGCAATTCATTTGGTGTACGTGTGAGGCTGGTAAATGTTGGTTAGTTACGGGTTGATGCCCTTTTTCCATCAGGTACGGGTGGCAAGAAAACGAGGCAGTGTAGAAACAGGCATCAAAAACGGGCAAAACCAAATCAAAACAACGACCAAACAATTTTCTGGCCTCTAGTCAGGGATTGAACCAACAACCTAAGCACTGACAGTCTAACGCTCTTTCGGCTAAACCACCAGAACTCCCGAGGTCCATGGACAAAAAGTCAGGTGACCGGCTGGCTTGATGAATGATACCACTTAACAATAATGCAGTACCTGGGCAACTGAGACTGGACATCCTACGTTTCATGCGCAAGTGCGACCTCCCAGGGTAATTGTGCAAAGTAAGAGTACCTGCATGCAAGTCTCTCTTTTGTCAATTTGATCGCGATAAGTTTTAGGCAGCTTTTGGACAGCAGTCTCTGAGTATAACCAGCAAAGAAAAAAAGAAAGGAAAAAAAAAAATAGAAAGAAAGACAAAAACTAAGTCAAAGAAGACAACGGAAAAAAGAAAAAGGGAGAAAAATAATTTTAACAGGTTCGAAAGAAAAAAAGCAAGCAAGAAAGAAAAAACAGAGAAAGGAGAGAGAGAGAGAAAAAAAAAAAGAAGAAGAAGAAAGAAAACAAACTGATGACTTACCTTTCTTTGCAGGGCACCCGCACTGTTGTAGATGCCATCGTTCGTGTTGGTGGCCACCTCTCCGTCCTTGACTAGTTCGTTCCACAGTTCACTCCCGCCCTCTCGTGTTTAACGCAAGCTGCAAGACATACACAAACGCTCTCATTTCACAACAATCATAGGCGCGCCTGCGTTAATCACCAGGATACACGCCCGCCATGTATCACTGTTATTTGAAGGACATAATTTTGAAAGAAGTTCTGGGAAAATGCACTTTTTGTCCCCATGTTCGCACACAGTACCACTACAAACAATACACTGAGCTGAAGACAAAACTTCACTGTGCGATCAAAGCAGATATCAAAACCCATATAATAACATTGAATGTTTGTTGGTTGTTATTAGTTTGTAGCCTTATTCTCGTCAGCACACTGATGTCAGTGTTTCGAAGACACAGAAGTTTCGCATAACTTGAGCCCTGGTCCGTCAGGGGTAGATTGGTTTCATTCAGCAGAGGACTCACGGTGAACTGGAAGGGAGTGACTCGCTCTGGCATGAGGCCAGTGCTAAAACCGACCACAGTTATTTACCGCTATTCAGAGGAGGCATGTAATGTGACGTCGCTATAAACAAAGGCTGACAGCAAAAGATAAATCGCCTTTGTGGGCCCATGTATGTTTCTCTAGTTACAGAGGGTGGAAACAGACGGGGGAGGAAAAAACAGCAAAGAATCTTGAGACAGTGACAAAACAATACCAACAAAGTTTACAAACATGACAAGCAGGCTTTTGTTCAACACATTTTGGACAAGTTGAATAATCCACTTACGCTGCTAATTTATCTCCCCCTCCTCACTATCTTTCTCTCCACAGACATATATATACTGTACTGTATGTCAGTATATCTCTGTTCTGTACAAGGTGTGTGTGTGTGTGTATGTGTGTGTGTGTGTGTGTGTGTGTGTGTGTGTGTGTGTGTGTGTGTGCCTGTGCGCACATACATACACCTGAGAGCATGTGCACTGACACAGTGTATCTGCATATATGCACAAGAAGTCAGCAAAATTCAAACACATGTACGATGTACATCAGATCGCAACAAGTCTGTGTTTTAAAAAAAACAAAAAAAAACCCACCACCAAACCCCCCCCCAGCAAACACCAAACAAAACAAGAAAAAAAGTACCACAAACCTCAGATTTTACATCTGAAGATCACAACGTGGAAAATACTCCAAAAACCTTTCACTACTCTGTAATCACCTAAATGGGTGAGCTTAAATGCAAGAAGTTGAAGAACCGTGACTGCATTGCACCACAGTGAAGCTCTCTGTCAACAATAACAAAGTGCTCCTTGTGAGTGTAAAGCCTCACACTGTTCTTCGCTGCTTTTCCTTTCACACTACACTCCTCGCCGGCACCGTCCTTTTTTTTTGTTTTTGTTTTTTTTGTTGGCTAATTTCTGGATTTCCCAGTGATCTGCAATCTCCAGGGTGCCTGTCCAGAGCCAAGTTTCCCGGTCGGGCTCCCTTTCAATCCAGCAAATATTGAACTTGCAACGCATCCCGGCTACACACCCCACCCGGCACTTTCAAAACCAAAACCTGCCCTCCAGCCCTCGCTGTTTCCTACTTCCCCCCTGCCTGGTGCACACCTCTTTCGCTTTCTCTCTCTCTCCCTACGTCCCTCTCTAAGCTAGCAGCCAGCCCCGCAATCAGCGGCTGTACTCATTCCAGCGCGGGCAGAAACCTGAACACACACAAGCGCATATCGTGCACCACACCACACACACCCAGGCACTCAAGAACTAATCTGTAAGGTGCGCTCTATGGGAATCTCTCTGCTGCATGCAGCGGCCGACTAATTCCAGACAACCTGAGACAAAGCTGGCACTCTGACAGTGACATGGTGACTCCCTTCGCCGAGAGTTTGAGTCGGCTTCACTTGTGCACTGGTAGTGGTACAACCTTATACCTGCTGTACCAGCAGAGGTGAATGTGATCCAAATACTGACATCAGCACATGGCACTACAACTTCACCTGTTTGACTAATCATTTTATTTTAATTACCCCCCCCCCCCCCCAAAAGCATGTGCTTTTAGCCAGTTGTTTACAGTTCTGAGGCTCTCAAGACAGACATGAAAATGGTGCTGTCCAGAAAATACAAAGATCGGATAAATTGTAAGCCATCATAGTATTACAGTTGTAGGGTTGATGTTTTAACAGCAGGCAGGAGAGAGGTTGGCACTGCATTGAGGTTTAACTTAAGTGCTCCACCACTGAACAAAAATAACAAACAAAATCCCCCCCCCCCAAAAAAAAAAAACACACACAAATACACAACACTAAAACATGGCAATCAGGCCCCTAATTCAGTGGATTCGATAAGTCCAGTTTTTAGGGGCCACTGGTAACATGGCGGCTGCATTTGGCCACCCTGATGTCATTCATGAGTCACATAAAAAAGTTTTTTTTCAAGGAACAACACAATGACAACTTTGTCCATAAGATCTCAGCCCTCAGTTCAAATAAACTTTGTGTAGATAGATCTGTTAATGAAGTGGAAGATGCCTTGCAAAAGTTGCATACACACGAAGAGAGAGTGATACATACATGTACGTGCACTATCAAACAAGACCATCACCCAGGATAGAGTTACAATGTTATCTCCTTGTTGCCTTATAAAGAATGCCTTTTCAAGAGAAAATCAAACAGTGACAAGACTGCATGCATCATAACTGTCCTAGCCCTACTGATTCCTGTCTCCTTGATCCTTTTTATTTTTTATTTATTTATTTATTATATTATTTTTTTTTTGGGGGGGGGGGGAGAGAATATCATTTTAAAAACTATACAGTGTGTACATGTGTTGTACCGGATCATTTCACAAGATTTGGGTATTTCTACGGGTAGGAGCATCGCGCCACTGGAGCAGCACCTCCCACCTACCTAGTATTAGTAACAGTTTCATTAGCGTGAATGAATTTTGCCGGGGAGATAATTATGCTGAAGACATAGAGACCAACCCCCTATAAAAACCAGCATCACACTTCCACACAGCCTGTGACCGAACCCACTGTGACCGCAGTGACAGCTATTAAGCAATGCACCACTACAGTTTGAGAAGCAGCTCACAACACACAGATCTTTTGCCTTGTACTTTCACAAAGTTACAGGCTGGCTGGGAATGATGTACACATCTCTGGCTGGTGAAAATAGTATTGGACATTAACACTTTTTTTAATTCTTTTATTTATTTATTTATTTACTTATTCTTATTTATTTATTTAGTTATTTATTTATTTACTTTTTTTTTTGGAGGGGTTCACTTTCAGGATACTCTGAAAGTTCACCTTAGACAGGTGGTCCTCCCATACAGGTGGTCATCACATGTAGACGTGTACATATACATACATATAAAGTCACACTAATTGCACAGCAGAAGTACCAGATTAAACTAAAAGCAACACAAAATCAGCAGACCAATAACTAAATAAACACACGGCAAAACTATCGAAATTTGGTACCTGAATGTTTGTTTTCAGCCATTTTCCATCAAGTCTTGCTTGTGGCCGAAGTCGGGCCTCCGATATCCACTGGCCACTCATAGTGATGGTCTACACGCAGAACATCTGAAGAAAAATGACAGGAAATGTATCAATAAATACAATTTCTTTGCTAAAATAATTTTTACATACATGTAAAAAAAAAAAAATGTCATCATAACTTGCACAGCTCTGTGACTACTGCAATAATTTACGTATAAGTCTGAGTCTGAAAGTTAAAAGTTGAAAATGCACCTTGCCTAAATCACTATGTTCTGAAATGGTCAAGTGCCAAACTTTGTCTTGGCACTAAAGCTGCAAGAGTGAAGTAGTCATTATTGTGTTTATGTTGACAATTAAGGTATATATGTGATGCAGATTACCACCAGGTGGTGTGCAATGAACCAAGTGCTGGCAACAGTAGTTTCAGGTTAGAAAGGCCAAGCTCAGGCTTCATACTTTCACAACAAAAGTAGTTTTTGTTGTTGTAGTTGTTGTTTTCTTTAAATCTAAGGACACAAGCAAGTGCAGCAGTGAATTCTACCAAGGGTGTGGAATCAGAAGGTGCAGGGTGCAAAAGAACTTGAGCTTTGCAGACACATTTACGGTTTGTCAAAATGTATCTGGCGCACACTGTAATCTAGATAATACATGAACCTTGTGTACGGTGTCGCCTGTTCTACTAATCAGCTCCTCACAGTTACGGAGCTAGTAAATATGTCCACTGTGGAGTTCTGGAACAATTGCTTGAGGTGTCAGGTCTGCGTGGCTGTGCTAGAACAG